>CAEFZY010035678.1:0-33270 GCA_903066815.1 Brachyrhaphis roseni
CTTCAGTGGTTCTTGGTGCAGCGCCCCCACAGGCCAGGAGGGGAACAGGTTGGTTTGACTCAGAGCCACAGCAGCTGGAGGTGGAGCAGATGATGGAGTTCTGGTTCCAGTAGAACCGAGTCGACTGGACCATCAGGAGGAAAAACATACTTATACTAAAAATTCTTGTTTTACTCAGACCCTCCAGTATTTTGCAATTCCACAACCGTGGAAATTTTTACAAAAAAAAAAAACAAACAAAAGGTGGCAGTGTTATTTTTTCTACTACACTGTCAGCCTTACCTGATGTCTAATAATATTGGCAATGTAACAATAATCAAGCTATTTAAATCTTTAAATAACAATTTTCTTCTTTCCAAATCTGTTATGTTTTTTTTATCAGCATGTTTTTTCTTCTACATGTAAATTTGGGACACAGTTTAACGAGAAAAAAATATCGAAAATTCCTTGGAAATATTTCTAAAGCAGTACCATAAAATCTGTGACTGAACTGAATGTTTCAGTCGTGTGTCTGCTCCTTCACAACCTGCAGCGTAAAGGAGCGAGCCGCGTTACCTGAAGCAGCAGCCATGTTTGTGTTCGGGCCATCCCCCCCTCCTCCCAGCAGCATGGAGGACAGCGGCGGCTGCCCCCTCTTCAGTAGCACTTTATGGTCCTGCTGGCAGCGAAATCGCGGCGGCACTTCTCTCGGCATGTAGCGCGATGGCTGCTGATTCGCCTGGGCGCCGCCTCCGCCCGCGCCGCCGTTCCCAGCGGCGCCGAGGCCGGCGGCGGAGGAAGAGCCGGTGTTGGAGGCGGGCTGTCCGTTGGCCACGGCCAGGCGCTTGGCATTGTTGCCGCCCGGAGCCGCGGGGGCAGCGCTGCCGGGGCCCGAGGTGGCCGGAGCGGCAGTGGGGGCGGGCACAGGGCTGGGGGAAGCGGAGCTGCTCTGGGCGGCAGGAGACTGGGCAGCAGCCGGCTTGGTCACGTCTGTCACTGCAGCGAAGGAGAAAATACCAAGAAACTGATTACATGACAGCAGCAGACTGAGGAGAACCAACAGAGACAAAATGAGAAGCAAATGAGCAACAATCAAAGACGCATGTTAAACACCTTTTTAAAAATTTATCTCATTACTAATTAAGCCAAACATTTAAAAATAACATGCCAGTTATTTAATTAGGATTTAATAAGAAATAATTAACATTTGCAGAAAAATCTAATAAAACTAACTTGTTTCTCACAAATGTTAAGATTTTGTTAAAGCAAAAATTGTTTATTCTGTTAATGTAAAGACAATAGAAGAAATTTAAGGACAAACATTAAAACTAATCCAACAGATAAAAACAAGACATATAGGAACAACAGAGTTAAATAAAAAACACATGAAATTCAGCTTACCTTTGCTTTTTTGCTCTGCAACCTGAAATAAAGAAAACAAAATGTTTCTAAATTCATATTTTCATTATAATTCACAAATAAATTATTCTTTTTTTAAAAAAACGTTGGAATAAAATCAGTAGTATTGAAGCTTTCTCAATATATTTTCACAAGTTAAGATCTTGAATCTAATCAAACATAATAAATCACCATACAGTTTTAGCTCAGTTAAACAAAATAAAAAAGTTGAGGATCAATCAGAAGATCAAAAAACAACAACCATAGTATCCAAAGAAATCAAAGCAAATCTGGGAATATTTAAGTGGTTTATTAGTTATTTCCTGTGATTCTGATTTTGAACCGATAATTTTGTGTAATTAATTTCTTTGAGAATCTGAATCACTCGAATCGTTGCAGATTGCAGGTCGACTTGCCTTCTGAGAGGCTTCCCTTTTCCGTTTGTCTTCCTTTTTCCTTTTCTTGTCTTCCATGAACTGCTGCTCCCGACCAGATTCTCCCTTCTACAAAAAACAAAAACAAACTATGACTTATTAAAAAAAAGAAACCTCAACTGTAAAAGGTTATATCAGGGTTTGGAAACTAAGAGTAGCTTAATAAGGTTTAGAAAGTTCAGTTAGAATGACTGTAAAGCAGCAGACTGCAGGCTAGCCAAACAGATTCTGACCAACCAGCTCGTTATATTTCCACTGCAACTCAAGCAACAACAAAACTGCAATAAACCATAATATCATAGAGAAGTACATAATTTTATTAAGTCTTTAATCTCGCCATACATCTGTAAAAAACTCAATATATCACTATGAAGTCAAGCTTTAGCTCACAGTGACTCAACAGCTGCAACTAAGGTAGAAAATAATTCACTTTTAAAATGTTTTAAGCATTAAACAAGCTGCGTGGTAATTACTAGCGAATTAAATAGTTGCCTTTAAACAACCACTGAATGCTGAATGTGATGCAAAGTAACTGGAATAATAAATATTTTATTATCAGCAGGACGAATAATTGCAGCTTTTTTATGCAAATAAAAGTATTTCAGCAGAACATTTTGTTTTAAATCTACACAACACAGTAAACCTGTGAGATTCATCAGGATTGACAAGTGGAGAATCTCATACTGAAATAAAAAGCATATTTAATAAAAAAAAAAAACAGCAGTATCTGGTCTGTTGATTTACATTGGCAGGAAAACCCAATCATTTGCATAAACCTGTTTGTATCCTGCAGCCTTAGAAAAACAAACATCCATCTAGATCTGTAAAGATGAATAAAACTCTCAGTATTCATTTGTTTGAAAAGTATTTAGAACATATAAATGAGTAGACATTAGAGGCAGATGCCCTGTTCGTGAAATATGCATTCATATGGAAATAAACTAAATGAAAATGTGAGCTGGAGCAGCAGTTAAATGGCAAAACGTATAATCACAGTTGACGTCTGAGATCAAAAGGACAGCCTGAACATAAAGTCAGAGATAAACAGGAAGGTTCTGTGAACAGCTGGGCCGCCCTGGATGTTAGTTTCGTTTTTGATTTTTCCAACCCTCAGGATTCCTGAGCTCAACTGACTGAAGCATTTCTGACCTCAGGCCTCAAGATTCACCCAGATGTTGATGCTCCCATCAGTCAGACCCCAGGTGATCCCCAGTGACCCCCAGGTGACAGGTGTAGCTCAACTCCAGCAGCAAATGTTCATGCAAGATTAATTAATCCCTTCAGCTTGCAGATCAGCTAACGCCAAAGTCAGAATGACTGGAAAAGGACTTAGGGGGAAAATGCAACAAAAGGCCTTTATAATAAATTCACTGAACACGGACAGAACCAGGAACCCGAATTAACTGGTGGCAGAATATCAAACTCGATTCTTATTAGACCGCTAATGCTAACACCAAGGAGTGGTTTCATTCTTCGGTCAAATAAATGCGCCCAGTAACGTGTTGACCAGACAACCCAGTGTTAGGTTCGGTTAACTGGTACCAGCAAACACAGAAGGCCGAACCCCTAGATCTGCTATAACGCTCCGCCACACATAAGCTAGGCTCCTGACAGCGGCTACAAGCCGCAGCTAAAGGCGTTAGCAAGGCTACAAGAACCGCATTTCTCTGACAGCTGCTGTATTTTTGCATGCACACCATTTCTAACCCAAATCAGCAGTTATCAGCAGCACCAGCGACTCACCTCAGGAATCACATATGAAGGTTGGCTAGCCTGCTAGCTAGCTTAGCTAAAGTGCTTCAGTGCGAGCTTTCTCTTTTTCAGGCATTCGTCGAGGCTACAAGGACTTGGACGCCTGAGCGGAGAGTCAAGTAGGCGGAAAATGATGAAAACACCAAGAAATTATAGGCTACCGGTTTGCAAAGAAGTATTAATGTTCCAAGTCTAAACGCTGATGTGCAGAAGAATTTAAATTTCAAAGCGCTGTGGAGTCAGTCGGTTGACGGGCGGCCATTTTGCTGCTCAGCATGTAGCGTCTCCAATGGGCAGCCCGAAGCAGTTGCGGAGAAGCGCTCTGACTGGCCGGATCCCGGCCGGAGGAATCGGTAAAACAGCCTGCTGACCTTCACGGACCTCACGCTGATTTCACGCCGCTTTGCGTGTGTCTCTACGGGACGGAACCGTTCCAGTGTCGTTCAGAAACAGAGTGAGAAGATGGAGAGTCGGAAGGAGCCTTTTATGCCTTTTTAAGAAGCCGTAATCCGTCAGAGGACCGTATCTTTACACGTTGTTAAAGTGAGAAAGTTTCTCGTTTTTACGGCATGTGGTTAGCCAGAAGCAGCTGCGGGGAATCGTTTTCTTTTGTTTGTCGTTTTAACGAGATACTGAGTTCATTTCCTAGCTCTGCGAGCTAAATACTGCGTTGTAGTTGAACGTTACAAATGTAAGAGTACTTTATTGACCCCAATGGGAAATTAAATGTCGTTCAAATTCTTTAGTCATTGTAGATAGTGACGGTTAATGGCAAGAAAGATCTCCTGTAGCGGTCTGTATTACAGCGATAAGAAGAAACCTCTGACTGAAGCTGCTGTTTTTCTAAGACGATCTCATAAAGAGGAGGATTCTAAATAATTTTATTGATTTTATATAAAATCATTCTTTGTATGATCATCTCCAGAAATAATTCCAAAATACTTTTTTATAAAGTCAAAATTCTGAGATTAAAATCAGTTTATGATTTTACTTTTCTCAGAATTCTGACTTTAATCCAGAATTAAAAATTTAATCCAAGAATTATAACTTTTTTTTGTCAAAATTCTGATTTAATTAATTTTTTTCCACAAAATGATATCTTTAACCCCCTAATTAGAAATTTAGTCAAAGGATTTACTTTTTTGCTCATAATTATACATTTAATACCAGAAATCCATCATTTTCTTTTTTAAATCATAATTCCATCTTTTATCTCACATTTCTATGATTAAATTCAGATTTCTTTTTTTTAGTGGCCCTAATATTCTTCCGTACATCTCAGATTATTTGGGACTGAACTAAAATCACAAAAGCAGATCTGTAGCTGTGATTTCAAGTCATAACTTTTACGTGACAGGATGGCAGCAGCGAGGAAAAGGAAAAGTGAAGCTTTGGGAGATGAAACCGAGGATGAGGAGAGAGGAGACAGGCGAAGGAGGATCAATACAAACAAATACATCGGAGCTCATGTTGGTATTCAAGGTAAACTTCACTTTCTACAGCAGAGTATTTTATTTCTGTGGCAGAGAAATGAGTTCAGTCCAGTTTTAGGTCAACAGCAGCAGAGGGAGAACAACTGATGGCAGCAACATCTCATCTGATGCCTTTTCCTGACAGAAAACAGAAAGTTAACAGTTTAAATAACAGCAAATTGTGCAAATGGGAGAGTAGTAGAAGAAGAAAGTGAGGAGAAGTGGTCAGTTTGTCCATCTACTGGTGCAGGAGGGATCTGGAAGGCGGTGGAGTCCAGTGCGGCGCTTGGCGCCGGCGCCTTCGCTCTGTTTCTGGGCTCTCAGCGCTCGTGGAAGAGGCCGGCTCTGGACCCGGCTGCTGCAGATCGGTTCCAGGAAAAATGCTCCGTGCTCGGCTTCGACCCGGCTCACATCCTGCCTCACGGCTCCTACCTGATGAACTGCGGATCGCCCAAAGATGGTTTGTCCTTCGGCGTGCCAGTCGCCTCGGGTCGGCCGGTCCTCTGAGTTTGCGCTCCGCTCCGCTGCAGATGTGTCTGAGAAGAGCCGCGCCCTGCTGGTGGACGAGCTGAGCCGCTGCAGCCGCCTCGGCCTCCGCCTCTACAACTTCCATCCCGGGTCCTCGCTGGGCGCCATCACCACCCAGCAGTGCCTGGACAAGATCGCCGCAGCCATCAACCACGCTCACCGGCAAACTCCTGCTGTGGTCACAGGTACGGAGCAACAACAAGCACGAAAACATCCAGCCGAGATCAGAGCTGGTTCTGCTGCACAACGAGGCAACAATCAACACGAAAAGCACTGCAAAACACTAAAACTAACCTAGTATTTATGTATAGTTTATAATATAAATATATTTGTACACTTCAAATAAGACAAAACCAACTTACAAGTAACTTTTCAGGAAGATAAAGGAGCTTATTTTAAGTAAATAAATCCTTAATATTAATGAATAAGTTTTAGTTCCACTGACAGATTATTTCACTCATGACATGGGAAAAATAACTAAAATAATAAAACTTATTTGACGTGCTCTACGACATCTGCATCATAAACTAGACATAAATAGTTTCTTTGTGGCTCAGTGTTGGAGAACATGAGCGGTCAGGGCAGCACAGTGGGGGGTCGGTTCTCTGAGCTGCGGCGGATCATCGACCGGGTCAGGGACCAGAGCAGAGTGGGGGTTTGTCTGGACACCTGCCACGCCTTCGCCGCAGGTAACACTCCTCCACTTCCCCTCAACCAGAGGCACGAGCTCAAAACGTTTCAGATCGTTTTCCGTTTCTTCTGGGAAGGTCACGACCTGGCAGCGGACGGCGGCGTGGCGGCCATGTTGGATCAATTTGATCAGGAGGTCGGGCTTCGCTACCTGAGAGCGGTTCACCTGAACGACTCCAAAGGTGCAGCTGGAAAAACCTGAAATATCCACGTTTCCAATGTTTCTGCAGGATTACAATAATTCTGTGTTTTCCATTACAATTTAACTTTACAGTTTAATTCAGTTTGTTTTAATTAGATTTTATTCATTAGATATTGTTTTGTTTTTATTAGTTATAGCAGTAGTTTTAGTTTTAGCTGATTAATTTTTAGGTACATAATTTTTAAAAATGAAGGCAATGTGATTATATATGCATTGGTTGGAAATGAAAACTTAACAGAAGATAACATTTCTAAAACATTTGATCATTTTCTCCAAACTTTTGCGGTTTTGCATAAATGAATGCTGCGTGCCGTAAACTGCTTCTGTGGGGAAAAATATAAATTTCACATCAATTCAAAAGGTTGATAAATCCATTCATAAACATGAAAACAAAGGATATCATAACTATAACTTTAGTTTTAGTGCGATTTAGTTAAAGTTTTTCCCCATTAATTAGTTTTATAACCAAAACGTTAGTTTGTTTTATTCAACCTCGGTCTGCTGCTCTGCAGGGAAACTGGGCTGCAACCTGGACCGGCACGAAGACATCGGGAAAGGAAACATCGGGCTCTCGGCGTTCCGGGACGTCGTCAACGAGCCGAGGCTGGACGGCGTCCCGCTGATCCTGGAGACGCCCGGACGGTGAGAGCCGGAAAAACATCCGACGGCGGTTCAGCTTCAGGTTCTACCGCCATCTTTGTTTCCCTGCAGGTCGGGATTCCAAGACGCCGAGCAAATCGAGCTTCTCCACTCACTGTGTGAGAAAAATAAAGAATGAGAGAAAACAGAGAAACAACCAGCAAGATCAGAAAGCAATTAAATTAAAGGATAAAGTCACAACATTATGAAAATAAAGTAAAAAACAAATAAGAGAATGAAGTCATAAAATTGAGAACATTTAAAAAAATTATGAGACTAAAGTAATACAATTTATAAATTCATATTATAAGACTAAAGAAGAATAAAATCATATTAAGAGGATAGTCAAAGTTGAGAATAAATTCAATATCAATATAAAGTCAGTATTATGAGAAGTTAATGACACTAAAGTCATAAAATTAAGAGAATAGTCGAAATAATACAAGCATAAAGTTGCAATATTGTGTTAATAGTCATATTACTTTATTCTCAAAATATAATCATTGAAATATAACTATTATTCTTCTCAATATTATGACTTTGTCCTCATAGTTTTATTTTTTGTGTGGCTGTAACTCCATCACATCCAACCTGTTTTAAAGAAATGTTTCCATTTTTCTGCCTTCAATAAACAATTTAAATAAATCTGGTCCTGCGGGGATTTGTTTGGCCACAAGGGGGCAGCAGACTCTCAGGAATACTCCACACTATTCCTAAAAGCAGCAAATAAAGACAAGTTTTCTGTACAAAACTTTAATATAATCTGTTAAAAGGAGCCATTTGTGAAGGTAAAATCTGTATTTTTATTTATATTCTCCAACCTGTATGGGTTCATCTGCTGATCAGGTCCGGTTGCTGGTTCTGGTTTCATCCATCTTCTTTTTAAGTTCTTTTGAAGGTTGGATACAGTTGGTGTTTATAATTTTTCTCTTTCTACCACAAACTGGATGATAAAAGTTTTAGTTTGGTGTTTTGGTCTCAACTAATCCTTTTTTAAGGTCATTTTTGTTTACAAAGAATTCATAATTGATTTTATTAGTTGTGTCTGTTTTGTTAATTTCGGATATTTAAAATGTCTTTCTGTTCCCGTGTTGAATGTTCATTAGCAGGTGAAGTGTGAGAATGTGTTCTGGCATCATCATATTACTGATCTCAAAACATCAAAATTATCGTTTATCACGATAACTTCTGGGACGATTTATCGCCCAGCAACATTAGTTACCATGACAGGCCTGTATTTGTTTCAAATCAACGTTTTGGGATGTTTTTTTTTTTTTCCTGTGTTGTTAAAGCCCACTAACCCACAGTGGGTCAGTGGGTCGCTCCAGCATTCAGTCAGAAACACGACGGAGCCGTAGAACGATTCTTCTGACGCCCGAAGTCAAACACAGTCACTTAATAACATCAGATTCAGCAGATTTATTGGATTTTATACAATCATTGTTCGCTCTGGTTCTGGTTCTGGGTTTGCTCTGGTTCTGGCTCTGGTTCTGGTTCTGGGTTATGGACCTTTCGCGCCTGGCAGACAGAGGATCTCGTCTTCCTGAAGGATCAACTGGATCTTTTCGTTTCTGTTCCTGCTGAGGAATCTGCCCGCCGGTTGCCGTAGTAACAGTGGGAAAAAGGTTTTAATGTGTGAATATGAAAAGTTTACGTTCTGACCTTCGCCATAAAAAAGAAAACTGCAGCAGAGAGGTTCAAAGTGCGGTGCGGGGGCCATATGTGGCCCGTAGACTGTACAGCTAATTAATGCAAAATTATTACAAAATCTTCTGATAATGGAAAATGTTTGATGCGATACAAAGTATCTATGTTTTAATTAAGTTTACCAGTAAATAGAAACTCATTAGTTTAGTGACTTTTACCCAGAACCACAATGAGCTACAAGTCTGCTAAAAACAACTGGATCAAAACGTGACAAATGATCTTTTATATCATGTTATTCATACATTAATATTTCTTCTTCAAACTAAATACATCAAAGCGAAATCCTCAACTAATATATAAATTCACTTCTAGACTAAGTGAATTTAGTCTAGAAAATAGTCAGATCCTTTTCCAGATCTGACTATTTTATTTAATTTAAGTTTTGCATATTTAATTTGTTTTTGAGCAGGTAAAAACTATTTTTGGCCCAAGTGACAAAAAGTAATGCTGCTCTTTCTTGAGTTTAATTTTAGCCTGCTCTGCCCAGCTCTGACGAAATCTGTAGTGCTGTCTGTAAACTTAAAACACACACACACACGTTCAGAAGAAATTAGAGCTTTGGGGCAGAGTGAGACTCGTTCTGCTTCGTCAGCCAATCCTTTATTTTTGCAGCAGCCGTCATGAGTCGGTTTTGACTCCGGAGGAAAGCGGGCGGTCGGCCTGCAGCTCTGACTGAAAGCGTTTGGACAGTGTGTGTAGCGAGAGGCCGGCTGTCTGAGTGGACGCGTCTATAAACGGCTGAAACAGGAAGATTTACGGCCAAGATGGCGCTCCAGAAATCAACATCAGAAAGGTCGCAGGACTGGCTTCCTGTTGGCTCAGGAAGAGGAATGCTACCCAGCGAACGAACCAGAACCTTAAAGACAGAAACAGGAAGAGCCTTTGTAAAGCAGCTCAGACATTTGGCTTAATGCACCGATTGCAGTTTTCAGGCCGATCGCCGATCTTTAACGCTGCAGGATGTAACTCTTTATTTGAAGCGTTAGCATGAGACTGGCATGAACATGAAGGAGTCTTCATGAATGTTTATGACTGCTGCCATTAAATAATGACAAAGCTGCAGTAAAAGTGTGCAGCTTTGTGTGTGAGTGTGTGTGTGAGTGTGTAAGGGAAGCCAGTACATGCAGGGTCAGTCATGCTCCTGCAGAGAGCCCCACGGCTCAGGCAGACATTCCTCACCACGCTAACACTCCTCGCTCGCGGTTTCTTTTATCACAGCTCTAGAGGTCACCGCTCTGTGGAAAGGTCAACTAAACACAGCGGGTCATACAGTTCACACCACGGCTGCTCTGTGACACATCGCATTCAGCAGCTCTTTCTGCCTGATCTCTTCCTTCCTTCTGTGCACCGCTTTAATGGCTCAAAGTTTTTACCTGAACGCAGAAACCTGAGCAGAGTTTCAGGAACAAACACCTGAGAATTTACTGCAGTTCACTTAATGTTTGAGAAACACTTTAATCACCATGGTAACCATTTAGCTGTCCAAAGAGCCCGCGTGGACCTAGCCCCGTCTTTGAGGCGCAGCTCCTTCAGACTAGCCAGCAGAAATTAGCAACCAGCTCATTATAGGAGCTGCTGCTCAGAGCAACGCTGGTAAAAACATTAAAGGGTTAATAGAGGAGCCATGTTGGGATGAGCAGGAGTTCTTAAAGAGACAGAGGCCCAATTTCAAGGTGTTAAATCAGAAAGTTAAATGTATTTACATGTATCATATTTTGTATATATTGTATTTAAATAACAACTGAAGGTAATCTTGCTAACGTCCATGGACAGGTGGACGGATGATTAATGGATGGATGGACAGGATGTGCCTGGAAGACACATAATACTGCCCCTTTAAGGTAAACCTGGAGGAGTCAAGGGTCACCAAGGCAACATAAAGTTTCTCTGTCCTCTGTCTGTCCTGCTGTCTGTCCGTCTCTGTCCTTTCCTGTTGGGTTTTGCAGCAGCAGAAAGTATTTTCCTACAATGGTCCATTGTCCTGCTTCCTGCCGGGTCAGAATTCACGGAAACGCCGCAGAGCAAACAAACAGCGGCGGCCCTCCAGGCGGCGCGGGGCCGCTCAGGGGGAACCCGGCCCCTGCTCCTGGGGCGGGGGTGGTTCCTGTCAGGAAGCTAATGGCCGTCGCGACCCCACGACCCCGCGGCTCGCTGTTTGAGAGCGGCGCAGCGATGGAGGCCGGAGGAGGGCGGAGTCAGTAAAATAAAAGCGGCGGCGGGGATTTCCAGCTGAGGTTTATGGCTGGTCGTTTGTGACATCACTCAGCCTGGAAACGCTGCGACGTCGTCTGGTTTTCACATTTAGCATTAAAATGTTTTAACTCCAAGTTCAGAAGATGAAACCATGAGACATTTAAAGCAAAATGAGTTAAAAAATTTTATCTCATCTTCCCAAAAATAAAATAACCGGATAATAATTCAGATTACCAGTAATTATGGATAATAATCATGTTTTGGACAGTTTCCATGGTAATCTGGATGGATGGTTGGATGAGTTGCTGTCTGTCTAAATCAGGTCAAAGTTCAGCAGGAAGTCGTCATTTCTGCTCCTCGTTTTGTTTCTGTTTGTTCCTCTGCATATGAAAAATCGTTTCTGGAAAAGTTTCACCTCTCATGTTTATTCAGACGCTAAAGGAGCAGAAAGAACGACCAGCAGGAATAAACGTCGTCGTATTCGGCCTGAACGTCAACAAAACTCACATCAACACGCAGCAGGAAGTCAGACAGAGCAGCAGGTGAACACCTGACCAGGGAAACAGTTTACATTAACTTAGACGTTTATGAGATTCAGAAGTAATGAAGTAAATTAAAAAAAATAAATAAAAATCTAGAAAAAACTCGAAAATTTCTGAAATTAATCTAAAAATGTTCTGGGTTTTTTTTCTAGCCAATTTTTGACTTTTTAAACTCAAAAATTTCACATTTTTTCTAGAAAAAATGTATATTTATTTTTATCAAACCTACATTTTTGCATAAAAATGGAGGGGTAATTTAACACCTTGAAATTGGGCCTCTGTCTCTTTAAATCTCCTGCTCTTTCTGAAGCTCCGCCTCCAGGAAGTCATCCCAACATGGCTCCTCTATTAACCCTTTAACATTTTTACCAGCGTTGCTCCTATAATGAGCCCAGCAGATGTTTGCTAATTGATGGTGGCTAGTCTGAAGGAGCTGAGTGGGGGAGGAGCTCCGCCTCGGAGGTGGGGCTAGGTCCCTCAAGGTGTTTTGAACAGCTGAATGGTTGCCATGGAGATTAAAGGATTTGAAAGAATCAAGGCAACACTCCAGGTTTGTTTTGATGAGGGGAAAACATGGTGGACGTATATAAAAAGTTGATTTTATGCGACACCGGCCCTTTAAAACTACGTATTCGCAGTTAAGCACCTTTGAGGTTTATTGTTGCAAAGTAACAAAAAGTGTAAAAGTTCAGTGGTTGAACGCTGAAGGTTTTCAGTGTTTCACCAGCATTTTACCTCTTTATATTTAACTCTTCTGTCTTTGTGAATCAAACCGGAAACATTCTGAACTTTAGCCAAAACAAACCGAACTTGTTCACAGAACGTAACTGAGAAAAGAGCGGACCTTTTACAAGCTGTTGTGTGTAATTTAAGTCATTTCTGTTATTTCATTACCTGAAATCTTTAGTTCAAATCTTCTGTAAGTACGTCCATTAGCAGATTGACTCGCATATAAAACGTTGGGTGCAGAAGGAGGAGGGCGCCAGAGGTTGAATAAATATTTTTTCATTCCCATTTGTGCCTCATAAAAAACTATTTTAGGATATTTCTCTGGTTTTGAAGTTAAATTTTCTCTCATTCTCTGTAACGCCTTCTCTCCTCACACACCTACTGATGACAGGAAGCAGGTTTAGAAGTTAGCGATTGTTAAATATGAAGCTTTTTAGTGAGATTAAATTATTTGAATAAGATATTTTTATCAGAATCTCTTCAGGGGAAAATATGTGGCTTCAGAAAACGATGGGCGGCTCCAGGAAGGAAAATCTGCCGTTCCTCTTCCCGTCTTGACCCCGCCTGACCCCTGCTCTCCTTTGTTTCCCTGTTAGGACGATAAAATTAGTCTTTGACTGTGAGCAGAACAACAAAACAGCGAAACGCGTCTGCAGAGGAACCTGCAGCTGAAACACAACGAAAAGATCAACTGAAGTGTGTTTTTAAACCAACATGGAGAATCAGTGTTTCGCTTCAGGTCCAGGTTTCCATGAGGAGCCGCTTGTAAAGTTACCCACAAAAAAATCATAATTTATTTAACCTGATAGAGACAAAAATGGATTTAATGTGTCAAAGTCATATTTTCACTGTTATTTATTAATCTATAGATATCACAGTTTCATGCTAAATATTTTGCTCCAAGCTAAATACTATTTAGCTAGAAAACTAAAAATTTAGCTACAAACTAAATATGTATAGTTAGCAAGCTAAATAATATTAAGCTAAATATTGAGCTCAAATTAAATATGTAGCTAAAAGGTTAAAAATTAAAATTCAAACTCATTAGTCAACTAAATAATTAGCTACTAACTAAATATTTAGTTAGAAGAAACTAAATATCTAGTCTAAAAAAAGAAAACTTAGCTCCCTGCTGGTCCTGCGTATCTGACCAGGCTACTTTATAAACGACAGCGTCATCAGCCTATAAACGTATTTTAGCTACATTTAGTCCTTTTATTTGCTTTTTTTTAAAACTACCTGGTCCTTTAACTTGATTAACTGATTTTTGCGCAGCTGTCCAAGTCAACATCCCACCTGTAGTTTACCTGAGTGTATAACCTGAAGAACATTCGTTTTTCACCTGGTTGTGCTTTATGCTAGCTAACTCGTCTACAAGGACGAACATGATGTTTAGTTCTTCTGTTCCCTGCTCATTTCATGCATCTGTTTTCAAGAAACAAACTGTTTAATTACAACGTTCTGCATCCCAACCCTGATCACTCACATAAAGATCTTATTTCATGCGTTCTTGCTGTCAAGAAAACAAACACTCTGGGTCATTACTCTAAGAAAAGCTTTCCCAAACAGGCCTGTGATAAGCAAATGCCAAACCGGGATTGTTTGGAAGTCTGTGTGAATCAAACGCTGGTCAGGCTGAGCCATAATCAGAGCAAAGTGATGAAGGTTTCTGACAAATCTGCAAACAAGATAGGAATCCAGAGGCTCCATATGGTCAAACTGACCAGAGCAGCAGGAACAAAAGGTCAGATCCAAAGGTGACAAAACTCAAATCAGTGAGAAACGATCGAGTCGTGAGAGTTTAGAGAAGAAACACAAACCAAGACCAAGAAAAATGGAAAACAGAGGGAGGGAGATTGTGAAAAGCACTAAATTTGTAATCTTGCCTCCCTTCAGGGACTCTGAACGGCGTCCAAAAGCTTTTCTGAGCAAATAGCTGACATGCTTCAGGACAGAAGTTGTTTATGTTGGTTTGCAGCGCAGGAGAGCGAGGAGAGGGATGCAGAAACAGGAGGGGAGGGGGGACAGAAAGCCGCTGAGCTCAGAGAACACAGAAGATGTGCTGCTTTTCCTACTTCATGTCGTCAGACAGGTTCTGCTCCGGTCTTCATTCTACAGGCCCGTCAGCGATCGCATCTGAGGGAAATTTAAAAACTATGCTTCAAATCTTTATTTCATAGAAACACAATCATATCTAAATGAAAATATGGGCGTGTTTCACCTTAGGAGGGAAAGGATTTTACTGCAGTCACATTAACTTACAGAAAAATAATGTAAGGTATAAAATATTCATTTTGAACAAAAATCTGGAGTCCAACTTTAAAATGTACAGAAGAGAATTAATGCCAAAACAAAATTAATTCTGATTTTTTTCTCAGAATTTTGATTTTAATATTCTGATTCAAATCTGAAAAAAAGTAAAAATTCTGAGGACAAAATATCAGAATTCTGATATGAAAATCAAAATTTTGATGCTTCAGGCTGGTTCGATCAGCCTGACCGAATCCGGAGCGAAAGCTCCCAACACGTCCTGCATGGAGGGCGCAGGGGGGTCAGGGGTCAAAGGTGGCAAGCCTGGTCTCAGACACAGCCAGCTGGTTTGCCTCAGATTCATGCCAGCGATAAATCCTCCTCCAGAGTTTAGAGTCATTTTAAAGTTTGGACAGCTGATCCCAGTTCTGATACCTGAATCTAACTGGACTCACAGAACAGAACCAAACTGGGTCACTTCAGGATGAACGAGTCACATCGCTTGCTAATAAACCGCCGCATATTCAGAGATTTTACTCTGAAACACAACAGCAGGTTATTCGTGGAAAATTTGTCTGTTCAAGGATTTTTTTTAAAGTGCAAAGCTAAAACCAGTGGAGGGCATCGCTAACTAAAACGTTAGCTATGCTAACCCTAAAGCACTTACCATAAACATTAGCTGTGCTAATGCTAAAATGCTAATGCACTAACTTCAACACGATACATACATACAATGCCATGAATCGATACAGCTAACCACCGTTCACAGGGCTAAATTTGCAACAGCAATGCATTCTGGGTAAAAATAAACATCACTTAATGCACTAAAACAATTCATATATGTGAATTATTGCATTAGTTTGTTCAATTAGCACCTCTAACTGTATTGTACACTTGCTACTTACTCAATAAAGTTTTCCTAAAAACGGAAGAACAAGCAGAAAGGAAACGGAAATGCTGCATAAACAACTTCAAAATAAAAGCATGAATATAAATCTCAAACTACTTGAAGAACTTTTAACGGTCAATAACCAAAATTTCAACACAAAGGTTAAATTATTCAACATATAGTTTATGTTGAATAAACTAAATAAATTAAGGCTTCAGAAACTAAATGCACTAAATGTTTTCTGGTTGGCAAAATGCTAAAGCGCTAGACAAAAAAAACTAGCTCTAATTAGCACCTTTGAATTTACCTGGAGAAAATAAATTAGGGTAGAGATTAGACTATAACTTAGGTTAAGCTTTTAAAATGTCTGCATGTCTAAAACATTTGATTTTTATTATAAAGCAGGAAAAGCAGATAAAATGTCAGCGGAGAGCAGGAAGCAGGTCAGTGCTGCTGACCTCAGAGGTCAGGATGGGATCCTCTTCCTGTTGAGTTCTTCCTGCTTCAGCATGAAAACGTTTCCATCCCTTCAAGAAACAACACGGCAATAGGAACCATATGTTGATTTAACGTTTAACGGCAGCAGCTGCAATAAATCAAAATCCTTGTCAGATCCCTCCAGTCCTGTTGGAATGAACGTGATGTCACACCGCAGGAGCGTTTCTCAGGTGCAGGCTGGGAAATCTGAGGGATTCGCTAATTGTTGTGTTGCTAAGAAGCAGCAGCAACACAAATAGATTACAAGGCGTGACTCACGATCTGCAGCCTGAAGGAACGCGCTCAGCAACAGATGGAATTAAAACCGTCTGATAAATTCACATTTTTATTTGAATTGAGTGGTTTTCTTCAGTAAACAGGATAGTTTCATTGCTGGAGGAGCTCAAAGCCAAACTGGACACTCCTGACCACAACGACAAGTTTATGAAGAAAATGGTTTGTATTTAAATCAGAGCAAAACAAACAAATGAATAAACTAAAGCTATAAAGCATTTCAGCTTCAATTCAGACCAACGAAAAAACAAAAATGTTTAAAAGTCACCAGTTCTTACCGACTCAAAAGGCTTCAGCCTTTATTCAAAATGATAACATCGACCTGCTTCTTTTTGAATAGATTGGGTAAAATTGTTCTTTTCCCCCCCCTGATTTTACTTTTTATTGTCTGTTCTAAATAATCGCAATAAAATATAGAAATTTCATAGAAATATTAAATCATTCAAAAAATAAAATCTGACCAATAAAGAGGTTAAAAAAAGATTAGACAAAAACCCCAAATTTAACCAAAGCAGATGTTTACTTTAGCTTTAGCTTCAACCTTGTTTTCAAAAGAAAATCCACAAAACTAAATATACTAAAAAAACTATTTGTTTGCATCTTGTTACAAAGCTCATAAAATCATTAAACTATAAAAACCTTGATTTCCAAATCTTGTTTTATGATGGAGTTCTGGTGCAGCTGGTAGCTCTGAGCTAACACAGTTAGCTTTATAACTGGCTAAATGAAAGGTTTGCAAACTGAATTTGTAAAATTAGTTAAAATATTTAAAACATTGAGAGGCTTTACTAATAATACACAACAAAATTAACTCACCGCTTATTGTGCATAGGAAGGCATTTTAGAAAGTCCAAAAGCAACTTCAACTTCTTCTTCTTCTTCTTTTACTGTTGGTCGACAAACCAACTTACCGCCACCTACTGGACTGGAGTGTGAATGGCAATCAGATCAATTCCTTCTGACTAATACAAGGTCTCATAGAGGAAGTGAGGAAACAGGAAGTGACATCATTGCAGGAGTGAAACAACAATGCAGTTTGGTAACCAGGATCACACATGTCAGCATGTCAGCCATTTTGGATCTTTGGGATGGATGGGATATTTGGTAAAGCATTTTTTTGTGTAACCTTTTATACACGCTGCAGCCATTTTGGATTTGTGGTTGTCTTGTTTAAACAGGACAACCCTCCTAAATGCTGAGTCATGATGTTCTGTCATTAATACCTAGGATTTGAATAAATGTTGGTTGTTTTTTTATTTCTCACTAGAAAAAAATCAATTAGCTAGAATCAACCAATGAGAGTCAGGAGGCGGGTCTTAGCGCTATCAATCACAATCTAATACGTTGCAGCTAGCATAGCATGCTGTGAATGCTCAAGCTAGTTGCCATAGCTACCGATGATGGTGGATAAATGGTTTTCCCGTAACAGGTGTTTCTCGCAAGTACATGAGATTGATTGGCAGCGTTAAGCCCCTCCTCCTGGCTCTGATTGGCTGTTTTTGATGGGAGTGGTTTGTTTCTGCAGAAATCAGTAATAATTCAGGAGGAGATGATGATCTTTTCACAGATTATCTGACAACAAACTATCATGACATAGAGACAGTCTTAGCAAATATGTAAAAACATATTTTCTTATAAATGTAGCTTTAATGTCTCAGTTTTGCTCAAATGAATCAGAAAGTAACCAGGATGTCCTAATTATTCCACATGACTAAAATGTTTCCTAAGTTTCTCAGCGCGCTGAAAGTCAGCAGACATTCACCTGATGACGTCTGCTGACATTAAAAATCAGGAAACTGATTTATTTTAGTTGAATTAATCAGTAATCGATCCGGTTTCGATGTGGATCTCTGGAGCGGCTCTCCCTGGGTTCTGCTGGTATGTGAGGCTCAGCCCGCCCCTTTCCGCCCCGCAGACCCAAACTCTCCAGCGGGACAGACCCGACGCTCCGGCGGCTCGCTCGGACCACCCGGACCCGAAGCGCGTCCTGCCTGCGGGAAGCTCAGCCTGGAGCCGCTGCGTCTCATCGCCCTGATCCCGGTCCGCCGCCGCCAGGTGAGCCTCCGAACCGCTTAGCGGGAATCCAGCCTCGTTTTTAGGTAAATGTGAACTGATTTGAACTTTCCTGGTCATGCAGAGGCTTTGTCTGCAGTAAGTGTGATTCATTCAGGGGCTTTCATTGCTGCTGCTGCTGCTACATGAACATTATTTCAAAACCATTTTTCCACTTCGAAGAATAGAAAAGAACAGAAATAACATTTATTCAGGTGTATCAGCAGAAAGTTACAGTAAAACTTACAAAAAAAAACAGCTTAATATCATCGCTGTGGCATGCTGGGATTAATTATTAGGCTCTATTATCTCAAACTGAACAGATTAGGTGCAGTTTCAGATGATATTATTCTGGTGTTAATAATCAAACCGTCTCCAGCAGATTCATAGATTCATATCCAAACAGGAGCAGCAGCAATAATTCACTTTATTTCCACATTCAGCAGAGCTTTGGTTGTAATTACACGCCTGTGGAACGCCTCCGATTCTGTGAAACACATTAAACAACCAGAGGGTTTAAATTTAGAAACAAGCAGGGCTCAGTGAGGTGGGCGTGATTCTGGGGTTTGGTGCCCTTTGACCCCACCGGGACCACCACGTCAGGCTGCAGCGCTGCAGCAAACAAACACCAACGATCAATAAAAACCAGAGACGGCCGCACAAACCCGATAGCAAACCGGCTGGGACGGATCCAGGCTGGTTCAGGCCGTCGCCGTGGGCAACAAATCAATTCATTACATGATAAATGAAAACAAACTCAATCATTTCCAGTTATTGTTTTTCTCTTTCTACTGGATGATTAAAGTTTTCAGTCTCAACTGGCAGAAACTTCATGATTAACTTGATTTGTTGTTTTTATTTACTTTGGATATTTAAAATATCTTCCAGTTCCAGAGTTAAATGTTTAATAGAATTTAAAGTTTATTGATCTTTGAGGATGTTTTCATGAAAATGGTCTCAAAACAATATTATTGTTTATCGCGATAACTTCTGGGATCGTTTATCACGTGGCAGCAGATGATTAGCACATGCATGTTTCCTTATAACCAAATGATTTCCAGTAGCGACGACGCGCTGTTTGCTGATGACAAACGTTTCCTGAGGTCCTAACATTCCTCTGACCCCTGTGACCTCCAGGTGTGACTGATGCTGCCGACGTGAAAATGGGCCGCTCCTCGACCCGCCGTGTTGATTTTCACACGGCAGAGCTCGCTGCGTTTCTCCTGCTGTCTTTGGCCTCACGGTGTGAAATTTGGAAACTTTTGACATCACCAGCGGCTGTCAGCAAATGGTCACCGTTCAGTCGTCTGTCAGTGACCTCTGACCTTCCTGTTAACAGACGCACCGTGTTGTTAGGAGCTTTAAACACACAATTTGGTCCTGACGCCAAATTGCAGATTAAAGGGCAAATGTCACTGTGTAAAACCTGCAAATAAATAATTGGACTTTCCAAGAAGTTACACAATTTTAAAAAAAGGAAATTTCTAATGGAAATTTGGCTGCAAAGAAAAAGGGAGGGAGATTTTTACAGAGACAAAAACAGAGTAGAACTTCAGTTGTTGTTTGTGAGCATAAAGTTTGTTTCCTTTTATAATGATTTTTACTCCTCATCACTCAAAAAATATTTATTAGGTTGGATTAAATTATGACATATGAATTTATTGACTTATATATTTTTATATTTATGTCTTGACTAAAAAACAAGGCTGTATGGTTTGTATGACATGAATATGATTTATTACAGGGCTGGGAACTTCTCTAGCGGTGGCCAGGCCCCCCATGGCCACCTTTTGGGGGCGCCACTGCTCATTATGTGTCATCAGTTAGAGAAACTGCCTAATAATATCAGTAGATTTTATTAAATCTGTATCTGCAGCTTTTTACTAATCCTCCTGCATTAGTTGGTGACTAAGCATCAATATTTGGGCCTCAGAACTGAAATGTTTTAACCTGTAACATATAAGAAGTCAGAGAGAGAAGGCAAGAACAGAAGGAAGTCGACAGAAACACAAACACAAAGAAGGAAAGTCAGGAGTGCCAGGAAACAGAGAGGCTGGACATTTTCTGGAGGCATGCGAGTGTTTTTTCTTGGCTGCGGAGGAAACGTAGCTGTTTTTCTTGGACTCAGACTGAGAGACGATGGTGAAAATAGGAGCGTAATTGAAAGTCATGCGGTGGCCCTGAAAATCGTGGCCTTATCGCATGTTTGTTCACCTGGTTAGTAAGTAACCGAGAGGAGAGGAAGACTTGAGTTAAAATATTCAATCCAATGTGGATTTAACTGAAACAAAACCAGCAGAAATCCACGTACATTTAGGAACAAGATAAATGAAAACCTGATGTAATTTAGAGCAGCTGAGGATAGCAGAGAGGAGGAGGAGGAGGAGGAGAGAAAGATCCCAAACATGGTTTCAATCAGATGGTCGTAATGGAGACTCCACCGAGTGATGCTCTGCTCAGGAATGTGTTCAAACACACACGGCTCCCTTCAGACTGTGGTTACTCTGGTTTACATCTAACAAAACCATCCAAAGAAGAAACCGCTCAAACGACACGGGAACATTGGAACGAGTCTCCGAAGAATGAAATCAGAGAGAAAAACTGGACCGCAGCATCTGTAGATGGATGCTTAGACTGCAGTTCTTCATCTGGTAGTTTAGCTTTTAAAAATAAAAACAAATTGAATAACTTGAATTTAACTAACTAACCAACAAAAGAAGTTTTAGGTCGTTTTCCAACCTGATAATCCAGCAGATTCAGTTTGATCCAAAACTGCAACATTTGTTACATTTTCAGCTGCTGCAGTTCATAACAACCAAACTAACTGAGCAACCTGTTCCCCTCCTCGCCTGTGGGGGCGCTGCACGAAGAACCACTGAAGAAAACGACAAAGAAGCTAATGCTAAAATGCTAAACAGACTTTAAAATAATAGCATGAATATAAATGTCTAAACTACTTGAAGAATTTTTAACAGTCAGAAACCAAAACTAACTTCATTCAGCTGAAAGTTTACAAAAATATCCAAGTAAATTATTTAACATTTAGAATTTATGCCAAGAAATTAATTCAGGCAAAGCTAAGTTTGCTAAATGTTTTCAAAGTTAGCTAAAGCGCTAAGCTAAAAATTAGCTTGAATATTAGTGGAGTAGTGAAACTGGAGTTGTTTTTTATAGTTTTGTTCTGTTTGGTCCAAAAGGTTGGACAGCAGATTAAAGAGATAGAAAATAAACAGATTTAATATTCAGGGTTTGAATTATGCGCTCATGATAATAACTGTTCATGAAAGACTTTAAACAGTTTATGGTTTGTTGTTTCCATGTCAGAAAATCCTCAATAAAATGTTTTGGTTTTTTGCAGTTTCTGTCTGCAATGAGAATTAGTGAGAAATAATAATAATAATAATAAATATTAAATTGTCTGGGAAAGCTTCCCTTGAACTCTTCATCAAGAGTTCACAGCTTTAATTCCTCTAAATTTAGAAGGTTTTTTTTACTCTGCTGTATTTTCCCCGTTTCCTGTTCTAATTAATTAGTTCAAGTTAATTAGATTTTGACGGGGAGGTCAGCTGACTGGCTCTGAGCACAGGGATGATGGGAGAGACTAGGATTAGAGGATAATCCAGGCTGCTGTCAACGCTTCCCTACTCTAATTTCTAAAACAAAGACAGACAATCTGGGATTAAACCATTAAACCTTCGGATTTAATGCTGTCAGGCGTTTTTGTGATATTTCATGGCATTTTGAATCTCTATGATTCTGTGTAGCTAATAATAAACGTTTCATCGAGGAGCAGAGAAGAAGAGTTGTTCATTAAAAATATCTTGCAGGAAGTTTTGGGGTTCTTCCTGCTGTGGTTTAAAGTCTTTTAATGGGATTATATCCAGATAAACTACATCTGCGGTTTACCTCAGAGTAATTAGGAACGTCTGCCTGCGTTTCCTGGAGCTACAGCTGAAACCAGAAGTTTACTAACACTACATAAAAAGACATGCATTTTTTCACACGAGCTGCATTTCCATTATAAATGTGCACAAAACCTCATCTGTATCCACCAATATAAAAAGACAACGCGGTTTTTCCATTAAATAAGAAACACAATTAAAATCACATGTGAGTAAGTTTGTTTACGCGATAAGATGTAAAAAAAAAAAACATGCAACGTAGTCATCCTACAACTTCCTGTCGTCGTCGTCTTTGTCGTTTCTGCCAGTAGTAACATCCTGTTGTTGGTCATTTGAGTCCTGTGATGTGAAAAAAGTGTTTCCATTGTAGTTTTGTGAAATACTTTTGATTCAGCTGAAAAATTGCCTCATTGTAGCACAAAAACTTATGAAAAAATGTGACTTTTTAAAATTTTTATGTAGCAAATTTTTTGTAATTTCAATTTCACATTTTATGGTAAATGGAAACACAGTTGGAAAATTCACATGATGTAGAGAATCTAAACCTTTGACTTTGAATAGAGTTATAAAAATTGCCTGAAAAAATTCTCTTATTATTCTGGCATTTAGCAAATAGAAAAAAATTAGGTAATCCTAATTTATCTGAAACAGGAAAAGTTTATTCTGGTTTCACCTCAGTGTGAAAAAAAGGTTGTATCTTTTATGTATGTAAACTTCTGGTTTGAGTTGTGTTTGGGATGAGTTTACGCTTTAAAAACCTGGGAAATCCCGTTTCCCTCTGGCTCCGCATCGCCTGCGCTGCTCTGCTGCATGTCTGCGACGCCCCTCTGCCAGCGGCCGCCCTGAGCGGCGGGCGCAGGGCCGGCCCGGTCTGCGGTCAGGGGCCGTCCTGCGTGTTGTGAACCGTAGCGGCTCATTAATGACGCCAGGCCAGGCTTCGTGTGCGTGGGAGGCCTGCAGACGTTTAGCTGCTGTGAAAAACCTCTAAAGAGAAACAGAGGGGAATTTTTTAGCTCTTTATGCTATCAAAATATTTTTAGACGGGATATCAATTACTCTTCTGGAACAGAAAACATGTGGCACAAAGCTGGTTTGCATGGTTTTACAAAGACTTATGAAGAAGAAAGGCAGCAAACACACAAACAAAAGCAGAAGTAAGCAGAAGGTTTTACAGTGGCGATAAAGTGTAAAAAGAAAGTTAACCGTAATTATCAACAGGAATTACTAGGACAGTGATGGAATATGCTGGGAAAAAAAAAAGAGTTAAAAATTGAACTTTATCTAGCTTCATGGTTTGAACCTCGAAAGATGTAGAAACTTTACTGAAATAGACGCAGAAACAAACTTTTATAAAACGTTTTCAGCTGCAGTGCTGCTTCAGGAAACAGAAATAATAATTAAAAACATATTTTACATTTATCTATCAGTCTGGTCTATTTATATTGTTAAAACATTAGTTAAAAATATCAGTAGTTTTTAGCTTCACAGCGTTACAAGTTTAAACCAGGTTGTAGTTAAATTTAGAGGCTATTTTTTACAAAGTAATAGTGAGATATGATCTCTATCTATGTTTGCCAGTCTGGTCTGTTTATTTTGCTAAAGATACTAAAAGTTGCTAAAAATGCTAATTTTTGACCATAACAGCTAACTACCGCAGGAAGTTAGAAAAGCATCAGTTTAAGACTGAAAAGAGAAATTGCTCCAAAAACTAATAGGTTACTTAATATTTATTGTTTTTATCTTGTGTCAAGACAAACACCTGGATTCTTTGTGTCCAGGATGTGTGGGGTCTGCAGAGATATTAGCTTCCCTTTTTCTGACCTTTGACCTGCACAAGTCCTGAGTGGAGCCAGTTAAAGAAAAAATTTCTACGATGTATCATTTGGGCTACTACTAATAATTACTCTGAACTTTTATTGCAATACAACCATAAAAATCAATAATAAAATGATTTTTTGGATCCATTCGCTCCACATTGCAGCTTTCTGTGGGTTTTATAGTCAGTAATCTGAGCATCGGCCGCAGTGATTATCATCTCTTCCTGTTCCTGAACGAGCTGATGTTCTGACCGAGGCGTTGGTCAGAGCAGCTGACGGTCCGGCTGCTGAAATGTGAGCGAGACACAACAGGAAGAGCGGAGGCACAAAGTCCTCCCATGTGGGGATGAGAAGCAGATCCTGGTTGCTGCACAGAGGAGGGACTGTGGGCTAAATTTGGCCGGTTCCACGCCAGCGGACACTTGGAATCCAAAACCTTCTGGGACAGATTTACAGGGAAAACGGAACGTTTTGATTCTCAGCACTGATGTGTCTCTGAACCGCGGCAATGTTTCATATTTACATTAATACAGCAGCAGATGAAAAACACACAGAGTCTCCAGGTTTAACACAGATGTCTTTCCTCTCCATAGATGCCCTGTTCCTGTTTCCAGACCAAACCCTGGAGCGATCCGCAGAACCAACAGGAACCCAACAGAACCAACAGGAACCCAACAGAACCCGGTTCCCTCAGGGTCTGAAACTGGTTTGTAAATAATAAACAGTCTGGTGAAGAGTTTGGTCCTGCAGACCTGGATTTGCCCTTTAATCTTGGAAAAACTTGAACTAGGCCCAAACTTTGAGCTGAGGTTTGTTTTTTTGGTTTGGGTTCGGATCGTTACTGGAGAACATCCTTCAGGTTCTGTGGTCATGAACCTTCAGGAGAAGCTGTCCGGCCTCAGAGGCCTGGTGTCCCCCGGCCGGCGGCGCCATAAAGGCGACCTGACGGCGGATATGATCAGCCCTCCGCTGGGCGACTTCCGTCACACCATGCACGTGGGACGCGGCGGCGACGTCTTCGGAGACACGTCCTTCCTGAGCAACCACGGCGGGTCGGCCAACGGCGGCAACGGCGACGCCGACTCCGTCTCCTCACCCGACAACAAGATCGGCGCGTTTTTCTCCAGGACGCTGCGTCACATCCGGCGGGGCTCGGACAACCGACCCCAGGACGCAGCGAAGGAGCTGCTGTCGCCGCCGCCGCCCGCCGTGTCGCCCATCATCAAGAACGCCATCTCCCTCCCGCGGCTGGACGTCGACGCACCCAACGGGAGTCCCACCGCCAGGACGCTGCTCCCCGGATCCCCGCCGGACCGGGAGAAGAGCTCCTACGGTGAGTCTGAACAATCTGGTGTTTAAACATTGGAGCCAGGGCCGGACTTACTGGGCGGGGGGCCCTGGGCTGGAGACAGTTTGACAGAACATTGATAGCTAGTCTGATACATCAGTAGCTATGAACTGATACATGTAAAGTAATGAACTGTAAAGACGAATTAATTCATTTAAAAAAGAAAGAAAAGTCTTTTGACCTCCCCAAAAATTGTGGCCCTGGGCTACTGCCCCAGTAACCCAGCTTACAGTACCTTCCTTTATAAATGTATTCTGTTTTTGCTCTTGCCCTTCTTATGTTTTAGATTATAAAACTGCTTAACTATCAGACAAAGACAACCATTGAAAATAAAAAGTCGTAGTACATGACTGGCACTTCCGTTAGCGGTACTGCTAACTAAAAAGCTATCTGCTCTAACCCTAAAGCACTAATCACAGACATTAGCTTCGTTAACACGGCTACACCAACATGGAATTTAGCAAAAACAAATTGAAAGCGACTTTATAAGTTTAGAATGCTTAAATTATTAGGGGAAGTTAAGTGCAGCAAGCATCTTCAGAGGTAGCAGAAACGCTAAAGGAGCTAACAAAAAATTAGCTCCCAGCAGCTCAGTAGCGCTTTATCTGAAAACTTTAATTTATTGCACAGGTGTCAAACACCTTGAGGACTGGAGTCTGACACCCCTGATTTAGGGGAAGCTAATAGCGCTAACCGTTTTCAAAGTTAGCATAACGCTACAGCGCTCAATGAAAAATTTGCTCGGCTATTAGCTCATTAGTAGAGGAGCGCCCACCACTGGCTAATGTTCATGTTAGCTGTATGAAGAGAGTAAATATAAAGAGAAACTTTGATAGGTAACCTACAGATGAAGGGACAGCAGGGTGTTGCATTTGAATAACTAAGCCTTTCATAGACACACACACACACACACACACACCCCCACACACACACACACACACACACACACAAACACACACACACACAGACTGCTTGAGCCATGTGTGTGAGGCCCAGACAGCTCCGTCTCTGTTTTCACAACAAACGCTGCTGATTGTGAGCCGAGGGGATTTATGAGGACGTCTTGGACAAATCTGTCTCTAGAGGACTGAACTCAGCTAACCCAGACGGTAGCTTGTTGTCTGTAGCGTTAAGCTAACGTCGGTTGACTCATCTGACCTTTGCCCTTGTTTTACTCTGTAACAGAGCTGCAGTCTTATCTGACGGGAAAACATTTAAAGTTGAGCCTTGGGACAATTTTGGGATTTAGTGGCGCTCCCAGTCTTAATCCCAAAATAGCAGAGCAGGCCCAGATGATGTCATGTTAACTTTCCAGCAGAGATGAACGGGGCGTTCGCAGAGTCATAAAACCGCTCAAATAAAACATCATAAAACAAAATGTACTCAATACAAAGATCATCAAACTAACAGCAAACATGACTGGAAGAAATTATGATTTCAATTTTTAAGGTAACAAATGTATCCAAACCAAGTGAGACTAATGGAAAAATAATCAAACTCCAAACCTAATGACTGCAGAAACATCTTCTAGTAGCTAAACCCTCATTTTTAAAAGAGGAAAGTAATCATTTTTTTGCCTGAAAGTCAATAACTTTAGTGAATATTTGATCATTTGTAACAAAGGATTAATCTCCAGCTAAAAGTCATTTTAATAGCAACATATCTGGGCATTATTTTTGGATTATTGGATGGAAATGGGTACTTAATGAGTTTTTTTATTTAGTTTTTTTTACAGAAACAACCAGGTGAAGCTAAAACTGCCATTAGTACTGAGTAGAACAGATTTACAGACAAGTTTTTATTTTTCTTAAATGTAAAATATTTTTCACTCCATCTTCAGTTTGGAGGAGTTTGAAAGCAGATCATGTTGGTTTCTAAAATATTGAAGCTGGTGGTTTTCTGCTCATGGCTTCATGATGCCACAGGCTGCGAAGGCCAAAGGAAACATTTCAGCCCCTCGTTGGTACCAAAGCTGTCCAGGAAGGCTGTGCTGCCCCCTGCTGGATCTGCGCGTCATGGCGCATCATGCAGTTAAAGGTTTTATCTCAGTTTGTCAACTGGGCCAAAATTAGAGTCAAAATTACTAACAGGCCAAGAAGATAGAAAAAAACGTAAAAAAAATGAAGCTATTTTTTTGTTTGTTATTAAGTTGATTTAAGTTAGGAAATATAAACTTACTATAAGCTTGGTTATAAAAAGCTGAATCCTTTTTGTTGAATTGAATATTTTCCATTGTAAGAACGTTATGCTGGTAATAATTTTACTCTGACTAGAAATGAAACGCCTCCATTTGAACAGAAATCATTATTGAGGTGCAGTTTGGCTTGATAGAGATCTTTGTCTTGTTAAACTGCCGACGCTGCAGCTGTTCTGCCACCACTGAAACCTCTTCAGTTTGTCATGTTTCAACCATAAACTACAAAACGTTTGGTTGACATTTTAAATGATGAAGTCGAGCCTGGCTGCCCAGGAAAAGGAAATCATCAATGTTCCAAACATGGATTTTATATTTTAAAAATAATGATTGGAAAATGGGTCAAATTCAGTTCAACTGGATGAAGAACATATGAGAACGCAAGTCTCAGAAGGATTTAGGTCTGGACTTTGACTAGGCCATTCTGCATGTGCTTTAAACTAAACAATCTCTATTATCTCTGCCTGCAGTGAGACTTAGCAAGAGTTAGCAATGAGAGCTAAGTAAAAAATTAGCTCTACTATTAGCGGCTTAGCAGTAGTGGTGGTTCTGTTGTTTTTGATGGTTCTGATGGTTCTATTGGTTCTGTTCTTCAGGTCCAGAGTCCGGGTTCGTCACTCTGCCTCGTCTGTCCCGGTTGGAGCGCCAGCAGCCGTCCGTCTCCTCCAGCGTTCACCGTGGCTCTCTCACCGATCAGACCGACGCCATCTTGTCCTCCTGCTCCGTTGCCATCGTGACCTCTGAACCCAAACGGACGACCCGCGGTGCGTACTCCGACTCCTTGCCCTCCCTCACCTCCCTGGACACCTTCACCTTTGACCTCGGCCCGTCTCTAATGAGCGAAGTGTTCGGCCTGATTGACGGGCGCCCAGAGGAGAGCGCCGCCGTGTGGCGGGCGGGCGAGGTGGAGTCGGCGTGCGGGTCGGACGGTTCTGCCACCGTGTCCTTCGTGGACTCGGTGCTGCGGGAGGACGGCGGCGGCGGGACGAGTCCTCACCGGTGTGAGGAGGAAAACGCGGTGAGGGGATTCTCCGGGGAAGTACCGGACGTGCTGCTGGGTTCTGCTGAGCGGGTCGGGGTCCGGATGGAGAGCGAGCGGTTTCAGAGCGCTACCGACGTGCTAGCACGCCACTACGGCGTCGGCCTCTTAAAGGGACAGAACAAGATGGAGGAGCTCCGGAGTCAACCCAGGAAGAAAATACCCTACAGCTTCATGGACGATGAGGACGAAATCAAAGTCTGACAGGAAGGAACCAAATGACCTTCCTGGAAGAGGTCAGGACTCATCAACAACAAACATGTCTGTCCGTTTTTGCACAAAATCATGAGATTTTCTCTAAGAATGAGCTTTTTGGGCATCTGTCACTTTAAATCCAAACAAGCTGCTGCTTACGTGAAAATGGCTGCAAAAAGATGCACAATTATACAACCGTACATCTTAGAAAGGCAGAAGTGGCGCCTCCTGCGCAACCAACAAGAATGCAGCAAGTTATAAAGCGTATTTTGGGCTATTATAGATTGAAAAAGAGTAGATTTCCACCAGAAAACTCAGAAATTTTGAAATGAATAAATGAAGAAGTCAGACATCTTAAAGTTCAGCAAATTTTGAAACTCATAAATTTCCAAGTTTTCGCTAGAAAATTTCTGAAGTTAACCTCTTTTTTTTTTCTAGCAAACTTTTGAAACTCCGAGTCACTTCAAGAAAATTTCTGAGATTAATCTCAAAACTCGGCAAACAGTGACCACTCCTGTTTTATTTTCCCATCTCTGATGGCCCTAATGCGCCTTCGTAGAAAATGCTTTCTGGATGGAGAGTCAACAACAAAACTCTGGTCTTTTCCTGCAGCCATTGTACAGCGCATACATTGGGAAAACCAGCTGACCAAACATGCTGGAGCTCTGCTGGGGTTGCTAGGTAATGGGCGGGCTTCTCTGGGGTTGCTAGGTAACGGGCAGGCTTCTCTGGGGTTGCTAGGTAACGGGACAGTGTGACTCAACAGTCGGGTTTTTTTTTTAAACTGCTCATTTTCCAGACACTAAAAACAAACTTATTGCCAAATAAGGTCTTTTTATAAAGCAGGCTGTTTTCAGAAGCAGTAGAAACCAAAATGGAAATATAAAAATATCCAAAAGGTGAATTCTGTATAAAAGGTTCCCTTGAAACTGGGAGAATCGTTCCTTTTTAATTCCAATCAAGCTGCTCTGCAAACAGCAACACAGGTCCAGTGTTAGTAAAGATCGGTTCTCCATTTCTGAGAAACCGGCTCCAAGAGAACGAGACTGAGGAGAAATTAAGACGTGGAAATCAGAGGCGTGCCAAAAAAAAGCAGCTTAGATCACCTTCAGGGAGGATGAAAACCACTTTATGTGGAGGTTACACAGCCTGCCGCTCGCTTGGTTCCCCTTACACTTCCTGTTCTGCAGCAGCGACGTTCTGGGCGAGAGGAAGTCAGAACCAAACTGCATCCCTACAAACTGATTTCACTCAGGAACAAATCGCACAAAAAGGGAACAGAAGTTATTAACACGGCAGATCTAGAGTTTCTAGAATGGTGCAGAATCTGGGAGCATGGCCTGATCCCAGAATCAAAGAAACGTTCCTGTTTTATCAGGATTTAATGTGACAGATCAGCAAAGTGGAACAAAAGGCAAACCGACTTCTGAAGGTGATTTGTTGAGCTGGTTCTACCAGGAATGTCAGAGGAAAGGAAGTTAATTAAAATACATTTTTATTAAAGTTTCCTTCAGTTTCTGTTCACCATTTGAAAAGTTACAGTCAGAAAATAACAGCAATAATTTGGTTTATTTAACCTGTTAGAGACAAAATGGGGTCGTATTTTTACGTTGTTCATTTAGAATCATCACAAACTGAACATTTAGATTTGTAAGCTAAATATTTTGCCTATAAACTAAATAAATGTCAGGCCTTTCCTGGGAGTTTTGATCACAATGAGACACACCTGGTTGAAAAATAATTATTAAACTAAATATTTTAGTTTAACAACTAAATATTTAGTTAGCAAAATAAACATTTAGCTCACAAGATAAATATTTAGTATGAATATATATATTATACATAGTTTAAAATCTAATTATTTAGTTTGAAACTGACATTTTTTGATGAATAAATAATAAAAATATGACATAAAAATGTTTTTTCTCTTAAGACAAGCTAAAAAAACTCAAATAATTGCTGTTAAGTTTTTACAGTGTAGCTTTTCTAATGCCCTTCCCTTCATGTTGAAGCTGTTAGCAGTTGGTCAGCCATGTTAGACGCTGCAGGCTAACTGTAGCTGCTCTTTAATGCTGCAGATCTTCTCTATAAACACAAAGTGCACCTTCTTTATTGTTTTTATGAAGTTTTGCCTTTAAGAGATGAGTTTATACGTTTTTATTACATTCCTGTACATGAAGATATTAGCTGGCCTATGAATATGTAAGAGCACCTGCAGTGCCGCTACGCAGCATCAGTTATAAAAGATGATTATATGAATGAACAATAAAGACATTTTTAATTAGATTTGCATTCATTGACATGTTTTTTTAGTTTGACGAACAGAAACATAAAACTGGATGATTCCAGGTCTGCAGAGACTCGGACCATCAGGTTGACTAAATAATAAATAATTGATGCGTTTGGGGATGAAAACGTTGCAGTCGGTGGAGTGATGTGGAAGTGGGCCAGAGTGTGATGGCGCCTCACTGCGCCACGGAGGGAAACGGTTTGGGCTGCGGCGGCAGAGGCGGAGGGCAGCTTGGCGCTCTGACTCCGCCCCTTTTCGGCGGAGGCTTTTTCACGCTGATGGGCGGAGGGCCCGGCGTTGGCGTGGCGTCAGCGGCCGGGGCTGAGGTCGGAGGAGGCGGAGCCAGAACCTTGGGCGGTACCGGCGCTTTGGGTTTGGAGAACTGGACCGATCCCACCGGCTCACTGGTCTGACTGGTTTTGGTCAGGTTGAAGGTTCGCTTCGCTGAAAAGGAAAACAAACAAAATGGACCTTCAAACCAAGTTCTGCTGCTCTGCGTTAGTTAAATAATAATTACGTCAAGGCTGGAACGATTAATTGGAATAAATCAGATTAATCAATAATTGGAATAATCATCAGATAATTTTGTAATCTATTAACTTAATAGATTAACAGAGTAACAGATCCAGTTTGCAAACTTTCACAGTAAAAAAATGAACAATAATTTGGGCTATTTAACTTGTCAGAGTAAAAGTATGTAAGCTATGCTAGCTATGCTAGCTTGACTTTGACAACCTTGACATGTAGATGTGCTGCAGAATTCGGTGTTTGGGTTCAATATAAGAAAGGCAACAGAAAAACTGACTGACAGCTCATCAGTAGAGCAGGTGGTTAAATGAGCTGATCAACCATCTGTTGACAAAACAGAAAAGTTTCAGACCGCAGGAGGAACCAGAGAGTAGACTGGACCAGAAATCATCAATACATTTCCTGATAGACACTTGATTGATATCAATCAATAACATGTCTGATAGAATATTCAATATATAGAACCGCACGGCATTCTGGGAGATGTTAGCCACTCAACCATTGCTAGCTCAGGTAGGTTGGTAGCATCAACTAACTCACTCACGCTTTGGTTGCCTAGCAACAACATACTGAGTTTCCCCACCGTTCTTCATAAATGCTAAAAAATAAAAAACTGGATAAAACAGGAACAGTTTGGTGGCATTTCAAATATCTCAAAAAACTAATCAATAATTATTGATATCGACTGATATGAAATGTTTATATTATGACGGGTTTTTCAGCCATATTGTGAGCCCAAACGTACAGAGAGAGAGAGAGAGAACATGTGAACCCGATGCAGGACCTGCTTTCTGCAGGGCAGAAATACCTGCTGAGATTATTCATCCCTTTTTAAAGCCACAGGGTCAGTTGTTGCCGGGTAAATAATCATTCTGTAGACTGGGTCACAGAACCATCAGCTGATTTTTTGTTAAAGTGATCAGATTCTAGTCATTTGTAAGAAACGGTTCAGAGTTTGAGGAGATGTTTCCCTCTCTGCTGTGGAAATCGATCTGCTGACATTTTGGTCACTAGTGAGAGAAACTTCCTGTTTCCTGTCTACATCCTGGATGTTAAAACCAGATCACTAGTTTCAACTTCTGGTGCTGCTTTTAACAACCACAAGAGGAAATAAACGATTGGTACCAGATTAAAAAAAGAAAAAAATCCTCAAACTGTGAACAACACACATTGGGTGGAAGATGTTCAACTTTTAAAACTTGTTTACCTATATATATATATATATATATATATATATATATATACTCCTGATCAAAATCTTAAGACCAGTCAAAAAATTGCAAGAATTAGCATTTTGCACTATTGAATCTTAAGAAGGTTCTAAGTAGAGCTTCACAATGTTAAAAGAAAAAATCAGTGCAAGAGACAAGAACATTTGAGCAGGGAATTTTCTGAAAACTGCATTTACACTCAAACATGATTTTTTCAGCTGATCAAAAGTTTAAGACCATAGTCTTTAAAAGCCAAAAGCTGTGTAAAAACCTGGATTCCATGTCATTTTCTGTGACGTCTTTACACTGTCAAGACCTCCTGATGGCAAAAGCAAAAAAGCTCACTGACTTTGAACATGGTAGGATTGTTGAGCTGCATAAGCAAGGCCTCTCACAACGTGCCATCGCTGCTGAGGTTGGACGCAGTAAGACAGTCATTTTGCATTTTTTAAATGATCCTGAGGGTTATGGAACAAAAAAGTCAAGTGGTAGACCCAAAAAAATTTCACCAGCTCTGAG
>CAEFZY010035683.1:0-21733 GCA_903066815.1 Brachyrhaphis roseni
CTAGGCTAGAAATCAGATTTGTTTCGCTTGGTGGTAAAGCGTAAAAACACTTCTGTGTGAACGGTTTACGTCCCCAAAGCGACCCGAATGCTCAGAAGGACGTAGACGTCACACAGCAGCGCGCTGTTTACCGAAGTAATAATGGACGGAGGAATTTTAAAGATTATTCAGCAGCGGAAGCTGACAATATTGCCACAACATCATAACAAGGCAGAGGAAGCTGATACAAAGAAAAGCACAATAAATAGCGATGCTCTTTTGTGAAGCATTGCTTGCAACTTCTGCAACGAAGCCTGTTTGGATGAGCAGTCAGAGCTAAGAGAGGAGGGATTGTGATGCGCTTCCATTGCAAATCTGCACAAAACTTTGTCAATGTTCCACTAATGTCAAAATAAATAATTTATGTTTTTTTTAAAATCACAATTACAGGGTTTTCCATTAAATTAGAAATACAGTTCAAATCAGGTGAATAAGTTTGTTCACAAAAGGTAAAAAACACCATCCTCTTACCACTTCCTGTTGTCTTCTTCATCTATTTTGCTAGTAGTAACATCCGGTTGTTGATCTTGTGACGCGAGATGCATTTCAGTCGTATCAAAATACATTTCTGATACGGCTGAAAGATCACTTCATGATATCGCAAGAACTTTATTGAAAAACTGGAGGGGTTTTTTCCCTAAATTTGTGTTTCCATTAAGCAAATGTCGTGAAAAAGTTGGATGTAGCTCGAATACAGGCAAACGGAGCGGATTTTGGGTCACGTTTCCTGCTGTGTGAACAGCCGCAACCGTCACTGAGATGGAAATGTATTCACTGGACTTCTGATTTATGTAAACGCTCCTCAAAGCAAACCCAGACATCCCTTGTTCCCAGTGTTCCTGAAGCCCTCGGAAGACGCTGAGCTAAATCTAACTGCTTCAGGGAAACAAGCCCTGGGTATTTGTCTCACAACGAGGGCTCTGCTGTGTGTCAACACACAACATGAGCATTCTCTGGAATGCTTGTGCTGCCAAATACCTTAAAGAAAAAAGAAGAGGAAAAAAAATACGACACCTGAAGGAAGCTAAAAATACAATTAGCTAGCTTTTGTAGGTATATTGTCCATTCATTGCTTAGATTGAGCAACCGTCAGAAGGACAAAGATGAGTTTTGTTGAAAGATGAACGACGTGTTAGCTTTCTAAAAACAAAGAGGATGGAATTTCATGGGATGTCACAGGGCTAAAAGGCAGATGTTTGTGGGGAGACAAAGCACCGAGTATCTACTGCCCTCCACCTTGGAGGCAGAAGCACCTGTCGTCTCCCACCATATGCAGCCACACACAAACACACCACGCAGTGTACCAGATACACAGACTGCTCGTACAGCCAGCGACGCAAAATATGAAAGGAGACCTCAGTTTTAATTTCAAAAAGTGAAATAATATTAGCACCACTTGAAGTTTTCCTCATTTTCCACAAAACAGAATATATTTTATGGAGCTTTTACGTGACAGACCAACACCAACCATACAAGGTTTGCAAGTTTTAAAAAGAAAACTAGTGTAGTTTTATGTAGTCTAGTTTTTTTTTTATTATTTTTTTAAAAAAGTAGTAGTTCTATCAGCAGATTATTTCACTTATAAAATGGGGGAAAAAATTATTTTTCAAGTGAAAATCTACTGGAATTAGTACTTTTTTTTAAAACATTAATCTTAAGAAACTGATTTACAACAAGCTCCTGAATCTTGCTGACAATTTTATAGCAAGTTAGTTTTGTCTTATTTTAAGTGCCCCAAGATATGTCCACCACAAACTAGACAGAAATACTCAGTAAGATTGTGTTTCTGCAGTGTAAACATACACCCAGAGCAACAGGACGGTTTAGAAACAATGTTTTTCATGTGCTTTACTCACTGAGCTTTTCAACATTTTATATGTAAAACATTTGAAAAAATATAATTTTCCTTCCACCTCACAGGTGTGCACTATGTCACGACAGTCTGTCACGTGAAACTCAAATGAAACTCATGAAGGTTTGTGGTTCAGTAGAAATCCTGTAGGGAGTTCTGATAGTGCAAAAAAATTCCTACAACAACTGGCTGCACATCTTATTTAGCTGAAGCCATCTGTTGATAGTGTGTGTGGTTTTTTTTTCAATGTTACATTTCTTTCAGTCTTTCTGCTTTGTGCGGAACATGTGTACGGACACACATAAACCCGCCCCCCCGCCAGTCCTCATCTGTGCGGATCCGATCCGTTTGGAAACAGATGGACGAGCAGAGCCTGGGCTTCCAGGTCAGACCAGGATGAGTGTAGTCCTCCATTGGCCCATTGGCCAGTGTGCAGAGATTGATGGCTCTGTGCTTGAGACCCAGAGAGGGGCTGGTGTCACACAGAGAGCAGGTGGCGGACCTCTGAGACACAAGTTAAACAGCTCACTGCCCCGACACCAACAGAGGGCAAAGGTTAAACACCAGGGGAGAGCGACTAATAATGACTGTCGGGACTACCAGCACAAGAGGAAGACAGAGAGAGTTCTCAGGGATCACAGTAATGTTACCGTTTCATTTTGTTGAAATTCATCATAGATGGAGTAAAATAAGTTCAGCTCAAATGTTCCAGCATAAATCGACTTTCAGAGAGTTTAATGCTGAATTTATGTCGCATTCGGACTTGTTATTAATCTGTGGCAGAGTATTAGGGTCATGCTAATAATAAAAAAGAGACGTAATAGTAATCACAAGAATAAAATTATGAGAATAAAGTCAAAATAACAGAATAAAGTCACGAACTGACAAGAAAAAAGTCAAAATTATGACAATAAAGTCGTAATATTTACAGAATAAAGTCAGAATAAAGTTAAAAATATGACAATAAAGTCATAAAATGAGATTAAAGAAAAATTAAAGTCAAATACTAGAATAAAGTTATACTACTTACAGAAAAGTCATAACATTAAAGAATAAAATCAAAATGTAAAAAAAATAGAGAGAAAAGTTATGATATCACGAGAATAAAGTTGACATAATATGAGAAAAAAGTCAGAAAGTTGAAAAAATTATTTTATCATTTTATTCTGATTATATATAAATATATTTCAATTCTCCTAGTGTGGCTCTGATACGTCATTATGCTAATGAAACCAAACATTATTAGCAATCAGGGTTGACCTACTGACAGGTTGCTCTGGGAAAACCTGCCTCCTGATATTCACATGGATGTTATTTCACCACCTAGCTAAACATCACCTGTCCCCTCTCACCTCCACCTCCTGCATGATGGGAAAAGCTGTCCTGCACAGGGATGGGAAACACCAACCACACTCACTGGAAACCTGCTGGGTTCAGACTGTTACAGCAATTAACAACCAGCAACCAATATAACTGCTGCTAGCCATACAGGCTAATTACAAAGCATTGTGTATTAGCTCTGGTGCTAAGCTCCACCTGCAGCCCCAGATCAGCTGGTAACTTTTAAAAAGGAATGCATAAAAAAACGGATGTATGCTGTTAAATAAATGTAATTCATAACTAAAACTCCATCAGACATACAACCCAACAGCGTGCAAACGCATCTGCATAGCAGCCAAACTCCCAGGAGCTCGCTGTACACAGCACTCACTCATTATTCACTTATATTTAAAATAAAAAGAAACATGAATCAAAACAAAATACACTGTAAATCCAACTTGTTTTGTTCTCATTTTTTACGTTTGTTATTACTAAGTTTTGCAGGCGGCTACATCTGGTTCAGGCTGGTGGAAAAACTTGGGCCCTTACTGTATTTACATTTAGAGGTTTGAACTGTCAACTAGGAAAAAAAACTCCATAGCATAACTTTAGGGATTTTGTTGTGGTTGTTTTATTGTTTTTTACACTTTTTGCTTTCCATACTCGGTGTGTTCCGTGTGCATTTTGTTCTGCACTTTGGTAGCTGGTATGTTTCTGCTTTCTTTATTTTCCTGGTTTGCTGCTGTGTATTGATTCTGTTAATTGTCACGATCTGCAGATTTCTTTGTGTTTCTGGGTTTTCTACCCGACCAGACAGTGGGTGATTTGATGAAAATGATAATAAAACAAGAACTTACAAAACAATAAGGAGGAGACGAGGAGCAAGACTGTCAAGGTAACGGAGTATAACCAGGGGAAGCAGCGAGGAGTGAGAGGAAGAGAGGCGGTTAAATACTGGCAGGTTGATTTGATTTCTGGAACAATGGAAAAGTACGAAATAGGAAACAAGATGCAGGTGTGATGAGAGAGAGAGATGAACAGGGCAGCTCGGAAACATAAATCATGAACTGTAGTTGGTTCATGAATAACATGAACCAACTACAACAACTAAGATCTGAACTAGTAAAACAGTAAACAGGAAAAAGGTTGACCTAAACCCAACAAAGAATAACTAAGGCAGAGCCCAGCAAACAAATGGACAAAACTACAAACCCAGAAAAAAGCAACAACCCAAGATCCTGACAAATTGTTCATTTCAATTTTTTTTCTATAATTCATCAAAAACTACCATCAGAAATGGATGAATATGAAATGGTTATGATGCATATAAGTCCAAAACAGTCATTTACAAATATAAAATGAAGTGAGGAGGGATGAAACACCAAAACACAAGCATGAAACGAAGCTCTAACTTGGTGAAAGTGTAAACTGACCCGATGCTGACGGAGCCTTAATCCAGATTTTGGGTTGAAAATCTAACCCAGCTGGTTAAAACTCACACCGCAGCAGTTCTATGTTTAGCTACCTGAGGCTGGGTTTGGTCGGTGTTTGATCCAGGAACTAATTAGTAAAATAACCCATAGTTAGCATAGCCACCGACAACTGCAGATAATCCTGGAACAGTAAGATGTTTGATTGGTTGTTTTTGTGATTTTAAAAACAACCAATAATCAACCAGATAATCTTTTCACAGATTATCTGGTGACAGTTTTAAAAAAACGTATATTTTTTTTTAGATAAAAGTGACACACTGCAGCTTTAAATGGAAAGAGCAAGACTTTGCACATGGAAAATTTGAAGGGTCAGAAACAACCGTTACTAGCCTTAGCACTCACAGCAGGCTCTGTATGTGCTAAGTGCAGCGCCACACAGAGGGGTGATTAACAGTGCTAAGACCCGCCTCCTGGCTCTAATTGGTTGTTTCTAGTTAGCACTGGGAGGACTGGAAGAAGGCAGAGGAGCTGGGTGTTTTCATAGATTATCTGGCCCATACCACATTGTCACAACATAATGACATTTTCAACAGATATGTATGTATATGTAAAAAAAAATTATAATAATTAAAGTTACATACTAGAGCTTTGAAGCTCAAAAACTGTTTGCTAACATCAGATGTTAACTGTGTTCAGTGTTGGCCCAATCAGTGTACCACCATTTTAGAAACATATAACCATTGGCTGAAAAACTACAGTTTAAAATAAGAACCTTATTTATTATGCTAAAAACTTATGTCCCCTGCACATTTTCATAACTAATTCTCTGCTCAAAGTCGATGGGAATCTGTTGCTACACTTTGTTTAGATTCGGCCCCTCATGGCGCTTTGACCAGTCATTTAACGTCTGACCTGACAGCTGAGCTGCTTCCGATGGATTAACCTGTTCATGGAGTCGTTTTGGTTTACCCGTTGATTTATTTATTGTTGGATCTAAGTGGAGTGGCGGGGATTATTGTATGAGAGCCGACACAGTTTCCTCCGCCCGCCCCCACCTTGTTCGCCAAAGTTTGACTTTGTGTTTCTGGCAATTTGCTCCTATTGTGAACCACTTCCTGATAGGAGGCGCTCTGGGAGACTGGCTCAGTCAACTGCAAAGGAATGCCACATTCCACTCTAGTCTTACGGATGTTTCTTTGGATTTCAGAGACCAATTTCGGCCATTTTCCCTGTTGTGTCTGGAGAAAGTGTTTCCTGACTGACATCCGCACCGTGCTCTGACTACAACACATGGTTTTCTTGTCACTTGTAAACCACTTACCATTATGTTGGATTTTATCACAGATATTTTGATCTTTTATATTTATATTTTCACTTATTTATGGTTTAAGTCTTAAAATCTACAAACTTTTGTATTTGCTTCTTGTTTCCTCAGTTCTTCATCCTCTGAAATTGTTTATTTTTCTGAGTTTCAATTGTTTTCTTTGATATCAATCATTTGTGAATTTTCAGTTGTTTTTTTGTTATCAGGTTGTTCCTGTTTTTAACCCATGGGAAGCAAAGTGTGTCACTGATTTGAATGAAAAGCAGTCTGTGTGTAATTAATCGTGAAAATTTTTGTACCTACTGGTAATATTTCTACTGATTTTCTCTGTTTACAGGATTTTTTTCTCTTCTTTAAAAAAATAATAGTTCCATACAAACAGGGCAACAAGCAAACATTATTGCACTCAGACATTAATACTGATAACTTCCACTACCCTGTTTTCATGTCCGCAGGCGACATAAATACTTTTGAGGAATGATTTTCAGAAATGATGAGGAATTATATGAGTTTTCATCAAATACTTATAAAGACTGTCAAAGGTTGTCATCCAGGGCAGTAGGCTCTCTATAGAAAGGTGTGGCGCTCTCTCTGTGACCGTTTCCTTCCCTTTGTGCTAGAGCATGACATACGCTGAGGCACGGGTAATGTCTGCCAGGTGGTCAGCACCATGAACGTCCCACAACCACGTAACCTTGCGGAGACAGAGCCTAAAGCCTCGTGGTGATGAGGATAAGCTGATTTAAAGGCAATACAGACATTTACCAAACGATTGAATCAGCACTGAAGGATTCAGTCTCACCAGCAAGAGCTTCACAAGACCCAGCTTTTATTTTGATAGTCCATATAACTTTGCATAGTAGTTAAATATCCAGCTCTGAGCTAGCTACATATTTAGTTAGCAAGCTAACTATTTAGCTCCAAACTAAATATTTAGTTATGAGGTAGCTACATTTTTAGGCTAGCTAGTGCAGAGCTAAATATTTAGTTTGGAGTTAAATAGTTAGCTTGCAACTGTGCTGTTTACAAACGAAGAACATGGTGAAAATATAACTTTGAAAAGTGAACCCTCAGTTTTTTCGTGACTTTTTAAATAATCCAAATTACTGCTGTTCATTTCTGACTGTGTAACTTCACCACTGTGTTATCTTCATTATTTCCCAACACTGGTGTTATGAAGATAAGCCGTGTAGTACGTTCAATGGATATCCTTTATCTTTTTATTTATAGCCTCTTAATGTTTTTATTCCTTTGTATTGAAAAGCTTCCGTTGTGTGTTAGGATTCCTTCTTGTTTGTGCAACTAGCATCTACATGCATGTTTCCAAATAGCAACAGAAACTGTTTATGCTCGCCGAGTCGTACCATGTCAGGGGAAAGCTCTGGTAAATACAGAGCTCGCTAAACAAACACTGTCTTGTTATGATAACCTCTCTGACCAGATGGGAAACGCGGAGTTAAAGGGAAAAGAGAGTCAGGGGAGCAGAGTGGTCAGACATCAGGAATGAGGAAATCCCACCCTCGCCCCAGCACATAGAGAACAGGAAGTAAAGGCCATTTGCATACAAATTGTTCTTCAGTGGTGCAACATGTGCATCAGTGTGAGGGTGGGTTTCCAGCAGAGCAATAATGTAAATCACCAGGTGGGTATAATGTGTTAGATGGGATCCTCTGTCTGCAGGTGGAGATGTGGCTCTGAAAAAAATAACTCTTGGAATAAACTAATAAAATATGCATTCTTAAAAGTATTTCATCTATGCAGATGCTTCTCTCTATCACAATAGACAGCTCTGAATTTTCACTGTTTCTTTCATGAAGTCATTTGGTTTAGTCATTTAGAAAGCAGAACTGATTTACGGGTAATGCACTGCAAAAACACAAAACCTTACCAAGTATTTTTGGTCTAGTTTCTGGCGCAAATATCTTAGTGCATTTGAAATAAGACAAAACTAAGGTACAAGTTAACTTTTCAATGAGAGCTTGTTTAAAGTCAAGCACTCCTTAACATTGATGAAAAAGTAAAAGTTCCACTGGCAGATTATTTTACTTATGTTACAAGCTACTTGGAAGTTAGTTTTGTCTTATTTCAAATGTACAAAGATATTTGCAGGAAAAACTAGATTTTGTGATTTTGCAGTGTAGATAAAATGTTACTGAACTAGTAATAAAGTTTTCAGTCTGTTGTAGCATAGCAGGAGTCAAACCTTGTTCCTGAAACCTGCAGCTAAGACCTGATGTTCACATCAATGTCCTCAGGGTTAAAGAAGCTTGGAAGAAAACAAAAGTAACGTTTTGTTACAACACAGNAGTTGACAAAAAACAAAAAAATTATAAGTCTTGTTATAATTCTCAACTTCTAAGAAGTGGATACAATAATTGTTAAAACATATTAGCAGGGTTGCACATTCCTGTATGGGATTCTTTTAGTGCCAAACATATGTTCTGCGTCTATGTAAGGTTACATGTCTGTGCTGCAGCTAACGTGGTGTTCTGACCCACAGGTATACACACATGCTCTAAACTTTTTTTTAACTTTCTTACGTCAATGTTTAAGATGAAGTTCAAATGAATCTCTTTATGCCTATACAACAGATTTTTAAAATTATTTTATTTTCCGCCTATCTTCCCTTCCCTCCTAATTTTCCTGTAGGATCAATAAGATATTTTTTAACTGAATTAGAACATTTTTTTTTCGCTATGTGGTAAAAAATAAACGAACCAAAAAACAACTTGGTTCAGATCAAAATACCGAACACCCCTGTACAATATTTATGAATACTCCTCAGCTAGAAGCAATGTTCGCGGCACAGTTGGCAGCACAATAGCAGCGTTTCCATTACAAATGTGAGCAAAAGTTTGTCAACATTTCGTTAATGTCGAAAAAGCTCAATTTTGCATTTGCTGTGTTTCCATTAAATAAGACATGCAATTAAAATCGCATGTGAATAAGTTTGTTCATGCAATAAGTCATGAAAAAAACAAGCTGCACCATCATCCTGCAACTACTTCCTGTCGTCTTGTTCTTCGTAGACAGCGGCAACATCCTGTTGTTGATTGGGTGACTCGCGTGACAAAGAAAAAGTGTGTTCGCTTTGGTTTAGCAAAATAAATTAATTTTGATACGGCCAAAATCATCGTAGCACTAAAACAAGTTGTTTTTTTTGTTTTTTTTCAAAATTAAGCAATTTTACTTAAAAAACGTCAAATTGCTCAATTATATGATCAGTGGAAACACAGCTCATATTGAAATATTCAGCCGGTAGAAAACTAACATAATTTATTTTAACTTGTCTGAACTGAATTTAAAACTCTGGTTCGTGTTAAAGGAGACCTTGTGCAACGCTGCGTACAACGACTACCTGCTCTCTCTTTGGTGAAATTGAAAATGTTAAAATCTCTCCCATCTGGCACATTTTGTTAACTTGAGATATAATTGTGGAAAAACTACTGAGCAGATTTTAGACCTGTGGAGAAAGCCCTGTGATGGTCTGTGATGCTGCGGCCCCTTTGGAGCCATCACCACAGGTGATGACAAGCTTTCCTGTGATCTCCTGAAACACTGACAGGTTTATGGTTCGTGTAATTAAAGACATAAACAGCCGAATCAGTCAGTCAGAATGTGGCATGAAAGGGGGGCGAGGTGAAGAGGGTCAATGATGTTTTGATTCTGGTCCAGGAGGCGGTGGATTCTCAGATTTTAGACAATTAGGAAAGGCATTCCAGTTGCTGCATGCTCATGAAAACCTTGAATTTTGTAAAGTGATGACAAACTTTTGAGTTTCTCGATAAGAACATCTGATTTTTTTTTTCTTTTTAAAAAGACCAGTAGCATTGAGGGACAGCATGTTGCACAATGATTTCAGCGTCCTTCCCGTTCGGGGAGCACGGTGTTCCCGGAATGGGAACAAGGTCCGATTCTGAGAACAAATGTTCCTGACAACACCATCGCCTACCCCCCGGACTGCAGCCGCCTCAAAGTAATGGAGCATGGAAAAGAAAAGAGGAAAAAAAAGGAAGGAGGAAAAAAAAGAAAAAAAGCGTCGGCTTATAAAGAACTGAGATCTCAGAATCTCAGTGCGATTTTACTGTCAGCTGTTCTCAGTTATTGGGAATAAAAACAAAACATTTCAAGTAATCACAACTAAACAGGTCTTGGTGGCACATACTATAAGAACATAACAGATATTTACAAAACTAAAGAAGATTTAGATCATTTATATGTGCTATATAAAAGAAAGATTGATGATAATGATAACACTTAATTTGATTTTGCATACTTCTATTTCATCGCCATTTATTTCCCAAATTTCCCTCCTAGCATGGACGCACTTTGATTTCACTAACTTTTTTAAATCAAACCCTGTTTAGTTTATTTTGTATGAAGATAGGTTTTAAAACATTAGTTTACAAGAACAAAGCTTGTTTTTACTCATAACAAATAACTTGGGTCCCAGTACTAAGCCTAGTGGAACACCTCAAGATATTTTACTCGGCTGAGATTCTGAATTATTGTTGTTTTTTTTTTACTTGCTTTTAAATAATTCTTGTGGTTTGTAACATCTCTCGTTCCACATCATTTTTAAAAGAGTAGCGTAACGTCTAAAATCAATAAAATTGCCATAAACATGCCCACCATCATCATTTTCACCTTCTTTTCCTAAAATGTGTTTTTAAACTGTGATTTGCTAGAAAACATTTTGGCTTTCTTTTAGCAAGCTTCTCACAGTGGTTTGCTGGAGCTTTGGTCCATTCCTCTGGACAGAAGTGGTGTAATTGGGTCAGATTTGAAGGAAATTGAACCCAAAGATGAACCAGACTTTTGGAGGCCCAACGATTCCTTCCTGATCTTTCCATGAAGTCACTCCATCCACTGACGCGCTTCTAGTTGAGTCAAATGTGGATTAGCCAATCACAAGATGAACCATAACACAGTCATTTAGGATTCGCTCCCAAACTGCTCACAGACATGGCGATCTTACTACATAAACGTCTCGGTTAAAAAAACGCAATGAGAAATTCTAGACAAAAAAAACCCATGTTGCTCATTATTCTGGAATTTAGCGAGTCATTTTGGTTAGATTAGTTGACCTAAACCAGGAAAGTTTAGTTGGATTTAATGCCAGATGGTGACATTAAATCACAAATCTCTAATCTTTACCTTTTAAGCTTTCATTTCGTCCGTATAGTACTGGGGAAAGAGGTCAAGTTTCTTTCCAATTAAATCTGAGGAAGGGCGTCATTTCCTCAGGCATTCCAGTTGAAAAGATGTACAAATCAAAACATGCTGAGCTGTTTATGTCACCATGGCTGGAAGAATGTAAACTGGCTCTTCCCCACTCCTATTCATCAATGAATGCCGGGATGCTTGAAATATTTTGTGTTTTTTTGGGCCTTTTCCATTTTATTCATTTCTGCAGTCACATCCCTGACCTGTCAGACTGACTGGAACCCATTAGGTACTGCAGATTAGCAAGCTAACGACTGGAGATGATCCAAACTGATGGCCCCATTAGCTGTAAAGGAACAAGCAATGCCCTGAATAGTTTTTGCATAAGGCAATCCAACATCAAAGCTCACTCTGTAGCCCAGATTCCCAGTTCTGACTGGGCTGAATGTCATGAACAATGTGCTCTAATTTCCAAGAATTCTTATTATTTTTCCTTTAATTAGGGTCTGCATGGGACGGCCGTGGGGGCTTTAGGATTGTTGTGGTTTGCTCCAGTGGAGGATGAAACAGACGAAGATGTTTGCATTCCTCCCCTTTTTTTTCATGGAGAGTTCAGGACATTGCTGTGGATAAAGTAAAGACAGAGGTTTTGACTTTATGTGATGGATTTCCCTTGAGTGTTGAAGAATGACTTGAAGTATGTTTGCAACAGTCTCTCTTTTTCCATGAAAAGTGAGGTTTTTCTTTTTTGGGGGGTGATTTGTGGATAACAATAGCGTTGAGGTTTAGCTTTGGTTTTAATAGGTACACATGCCCTTTGTTGATGTGTTTTATATTGATGTAATTATGTTTACATATATTAGTAAACTGTAAGATTTTCATTTTGAATTTTTTTTCAATATCAAAACCCCCTCAAAAATACAAAGACATTGTTCCTAAAGAGTGCAAATGTTAAAAACATATTGGAAATGTGTTTCATCCGTTAGATAAAAGGGAATATTATGTATTTTACAGACACATTGTGGCATGTCTTGCACATTCCGTTGTTACAAAATGCTATACAGTATATGTATCTATATAAACTATGAGTTAAAAGAAATTTGAGACTTTGAAGTTGGGCCTCTGTCTCTTTAAGAAGCTCCTGCTCTTTCCGACACGCCGCCTTCAGGAAGTCACGACAACAGTGTTCCCCCATTATGCCTTTTACAAACATTCCTGTGAGATTTGGGCTGAGACTCGCAATTCTAATTGTGGTGTTTGCTAATTGCTGCTGTCCCTGCAACATATCCTGGCCCCCATTTACAAAATTTTTAAATCTTCTTAAGGTCCTGCAGATTGCTGGATTACATGGCAACTTCTGAATGGAGATGTATTGTGGGGGGAAAAGCTCAAGGTTTCCCTCAGAAAACCTGCTAAGCCTGCTGGTAGTAGCTGCCCAATGTATTTTGTGTTCTTTTTTTTTTTTTAATTCAGAGGTGCACGAGCAGTCATCATAATTTGGAAATATTAGCATGCGGCCAATGGGCAACTGGTGCGCATCCCCTCACTCCCAGTTCAATGTGTCAGCTATAAACCTAGCTTAATCCATCTTTACTGTCGCTGTTACCTATTTAATAAACAAACATCGCTTAGTCTGGTGGGAGGCAACTAAAGCCTGGTGGCCCGCCAGGCTTATATTACACTGGAGAAAGCCCAGAATTTGGCAAAATGTAAAAGTTCCAAATACATGTTTAGGGTGATTATTGTGTTACAGCTGGAAACTCCATCATTTTGTATCAACCAGCAGAGCAACTGATGGCAAGGTTCACCATTTAACAGTCTCAGGCTGCTTACATGAAACTATCTAAACCCATTATTCTCTTTACCTGCACGTCAATAGCCAAAGAAGTGTCAAAGTTGGGTTATGGCCCCATTTCCCTTCCGCTGTACAGGCCAGTACAGTAAAGTGTGAGCTATAAGTGGGGAAAACAATACATGTAAATGCACTCATTGTGCGCTGGAATGCATTCTTTCTTTCCCCCCTCCTGGTTCCTGTTGCTCAGGGTTCTCTAGGCACCGAGCGTCGAACGCGCCTTCCGGTCTGCAAAGACTTCAAAACGCGACCTGCAGCGACTCGACGTCGCACGAGACGTGTACATCAGCGACCTGCGCCCACCGCCCGCGACCTCCCACCGTCCCCAAAGCGTGCGCGGCCCGGAGAACAATGAAACGCTCCCCTCGGCATAAAGGACATTGTTGGAGGCAGAAGTAGGACAGACACACGCGAGGCACGTCAGGCATGTTCTCTGAGGCCCCACCATGGAATGTGCAACAATGAGTGCATGAGGGCCGCAACAATTCTGGGAAAAAAAAAAAAAAAATGAATCGACTTATCTGGTGACAGAAGTTTAACAACTCGTTTCAGCGAGAACCGTTTATCCCATGCAACACTTTCACAGCGACCAGCTACAGGGCCTTATTTCCATCTTTTACGTTATAAAGGTATTTTGAGCATCTGTCAGTCTGATAACTCGTTTCCAGTTTTCTCCCAGAATCAAGGTTGCTCCTTCATGCTGACTGTTTTCCTGGCAAGCTGACCCGTCTGTTCAGGGGAAAAAAAACATGAAAATGAAAAAAAAAAAAAATCCCATCCAACCTGCACCAACCTGGAGCGATTCAGCAGAGATAAGTCAACCATTTACACAAACAATCCATCTTCGTTTTTTCCCATGACAAGCTATGATCTTTATGAAGATAAGGAAAGTTCCCTAAATACTTCAGATATCTCCATTTATCAAGATGGATTGATAAAGTGACTTGATATTTCCACCAACACCCTCCTTTATTTATTTTATGAGCGTGTTGGATGGGATACACATTCCTGCTTTATAACGGCAACACACCTAAATCCTGATATGAGCCGGGACAAAACCCCCCCCCCTGCAAACATGACCGGGTTGCTTCATTGCTTTTGGCTTGATGACACAGAGTAGTTTACAGCTCCCTCTGCTGCTGGTTTGTGGCACTGCATATAAAGCACAGAAATAAACATTTTCGCCTCACATATCCCACCTTCCATGGCAGAAATAGATATTTTTTGCCTTATGCATTTAAATAAAACATTATTCAACATGTTATGTTACTTCAAGACATGGGTTTTCAAACTTCCGTTAAATAACGGGATCACCGACCCACGAATCTAGTTCATTGATTTTATCTTGGCATTTTATGATACTAACAAAGGAATTTATTCTCTTTTCCTAAACTCTTGTCTCTGGATGTTGAACTCTCTGGAAGAAACTGCAGTCAGTCTACATTGGGGGGAAAAAAACCCTTTCCACCTACACCACACCGAGAACTGGAGTTCCTCAAGGTTGTGTACTCAGTGCACTCCTGTTCACACTAACAAATACAAACAAGAAGGGTTGACCGATAAATTCATTTAATCAATTAATCAAATTTCATTTAATTTTTTGGAAAATCAGGGTTTTTTTCCCCCAAAAGCACTTGCTGGGTTTCCATAGCGCCCATCTTGAGTTCCTGTCCCTTCAGAATCAGCAGTCATGCAGCCTAACGAATGGAAAACATCAAGTGACCTCAGAAGCAGAAACCACCAGCGTGTGATACAGCTTTCCTCATCAGACAGTTAAAACGATGAACTGTTCATCATTCTAAAATTGCATCTTTTTATGTTTTATCCAGGTTGTACACCTATGAGTAAAATGAGTAGATCTGAATTTAGTTAGCTCTATGCTAAATACTTTACATTTAATAATTACTTGGTTTGATTTGAAGTAGCCTTTATAGAGTATGGCATAAACATTAGAACTCAGCTTGTTCAATAATCCCTTATTGTGAGGCAAAGTCTGTTTTTGTAAATTAGCCCACATGCTAATTAGCATGTGGTGGTCAAGTTCCACATGCAGAAGTTTAGCACCTCTCAACTGGAGGAATGCCTGCATTGCCAGCCTTATTGCTGTTTGTTGGTGTGTGTGTATGTGTGTGAGAGAGGGGGGTGTTCACAGAACAAGCATGACCACATATCAAACTGAAAAGTCAGAGGTCTGGCAAGCAGCCGACCACCACTTTTATGTTCCCTGTAATAACAACAAAAATGCAAAACACTTTTTTTTCTTTTTTTCCTGTTTTTCCTCAGTTTATTTCCATTCTTCCAATGTGTCTCTGATTTAAAACAAAGCAATAAAAATGCATCTGGATACGGCTCCGCTGGCCTCTCAGCCGTCCACATGGTCGACATTAACATTCCTCCAGGTTTCTAATGATGAGGACAGAGCAGGCTGCAGGGGGAGGCTTCATGACAGCGCTGGCACGGCGCGCACATTCCTGCGTTGGACGAGCTGCAGAGTGGGCGGCCGTGACGCTGGGGGACCTGGGGGACGGTAACTGTCCTCCAAACACAAGATAGACCTGGTAAAAAGATTGGCTGTTCCCCAAAGATGACACCGAACACGTTCTAATGAAATCTGATTGACGTACTGTAGAAATCTTGATCACTTTGCACGTGCAGAGCAGGATTTTCATTTATGAAAACCTGAACTGAAGATCATGACCAGAGGGATTTCTACAAAGACGGCAAATCAGGAGAGTTCAAAGTCTCAGAAATGAGAAGCGAGTAAATCCTGTCATCTCAGCAACATCGCACATCAATCCATCTACAGTACGGCAATATTAGCATTTGTCATACTAATATTGAATATTTGCGATACAATATATATATCTAAGTGCAATGTTTTCACAGGAATATTACTGGTTAATTAAATGCCATTTGATGCGCATATTTACTCACCTCAGCATGCTCAGTGCTTAAAGTGGCTCCAAATGCCAGTAACGTGGCCTACTTTCTGATTCGTTTAGGTAACAATTATTCAACAACTTGAAGGCTCCTTGTGATGAGCTGTGAGAGTTCATCACAAGGTGGTCAGCTGAACCTTAAAAACGAATTCAAAGAAATGAAACGAGATGAGAGGACGTCACGGCAACGTATCCTGCCAAGACCACGCCATCGGAAACAGACAAGCAGTACAAAGTCAGAAGTGACACATGCTTTCGTCACGTGACACAAATGTCAGTAATCTTGTGATTTTCAATACGCCAAAATGTGTAGTAAATTAGGAAACGGTGCGTTCGACAGTCGTGAGACCATGAGCAGGTGTTAATTAACGAACCAGCAGAGTCAGACACCTGTGTGGTACTGTTTATCAGGTATGCTAAGGCAGAAGGGCGGGGTCATGGTGGGGTCATGGCGCAGAGCCAAAGTGCGCTCCCGAGCCGCTCGCCAGGAACTTGGACACTGTCCTGACGTTGTTCTCCTTCATGCCACGGATGTGGCTGTCCAGTTTCAGTCGCAGCTCGTTGGACCACAGGCTCTCCTCCTCCAGGAAACGAGACACTGCGCTGTGTGTCGGGGACAGCTCCTCCTGGTGGCGAGGAGCACAAACACCTACAGTCATGGTGCAAGTACTTTTGGAGCATTTCAAGGAGAGTTTTCAAACTTTCGGAATCACACTTTGGAAATGAAAACCACACAAATGAGCCAAAGAAAGCAAGCTTCAATTCACTATTACATGAGATCACTTATTAGAGTTAATAATGTCTCGTGAAAGTAGTCGACATTTTACAGAAGGGTCAAGCTAAGCTAAAATATAACAACTTTTTTGTTTATTTTGTTTTTTTCCATGCGTTTCTTAACATAACATTACACACAAAAAATAAAATAGAATGAAAAATAGGAGGTGTGGCGTACAGATATCACATTTAAATATCAAATTCCAATAAAACCAGTACATAGTCACAAATTCTGGACATTTTACCTCAATAAATTTATTTATAATCCATATTTGATCTGCTGCCAGTCATAAAGGGATGGAACGTTTTTGCTTTAACTTTTGTATTTCTTTGTTTCTTTCTTTTTTATCAAACACTTTAAAGGACTTTACGCAGAAATCAAGAACTTTCCAAACCTTAAAAACGTTGAATTGAAATTTGAGCATTTTCAAGGATTTCAGGCAGACAGACGTATGAACCCTGTGGCCCCTGAGTGCAGCTCGGACATAGAAGAAAACTCACCTCTGGACCTCTGGACCTGGAGGTCAGACAGTTTTCAGGGCCAGAATTTTGCCCCTCACCAGCAGGTCTGTGTGTAGTGAGGGCTGCTCCTGAGTTTCCTCTGCTCAGTCCAGAGCTGCTGGTGGAAGAGGAGGAAGATGAAGAGGAGCGCAGCATGCTGTCTTTGCACTCTCTGCCAGGCGGCTCGTTGGAAGACTTTGGAAAGACCTGAAGCTCTTTAAAGAGCCTTTGGATCTTTCTGTCATAGCTAGTAGGCTGAGTCCTGCAACAACAGCCGTTCAGAGCGTTTCGTCGTGGAAGTGTTTCTGTTCACATGCGGACGAACCACCTACCATTCTGGACCAGGATGCACCTGTGCCGTCGTCACGGTGTGGCTGAGTGCGGCGTGTTGGTTCCTCTCCAGACCCATTTCATCCTGAGCGTCCAGCTGCAAGTGGTGCTTAGCGAGCGCCTCCCTTAGCTGCTGGTTCTCCTCTTCCAGGCTGCTTATGGAGGTCGAGTAGCGCTGCTGCAGTATCGCAGCAAAGGATTCATTCCCCTGGGGAGAGACGGGCGATCGACGGCTGAGCAACACAACCAAGAAAGCGCAGAACTTACTGTAAGGAGAAGAGGATCCAACAGGTTTTCTGCAGGTTTCACTGACTTAAATTTGAGGCTTTTTAAGACCATTAATGGAATTTAATCCCTGCATCGCGACAGATGCAGGGATTGTACAAATGAAAATCACATATTATAAATAATATCTTTTTTTTGTTGCACAGAACGCACCTGGCCTTGTGTGGGTGGCACCTGAAGATAAATTTACACTTACCAATGAAACTTTCATAGTATAAGTGTAATACAGCTAGCTAGCTAGCGAGGGTATGATAGCTATAGGGGTATGATGGCTAGTTACCAACGGTATGATAGCTAGATAGATGGCTAGAAATTTCTCTTGAACATCATGCTGTATTTACAGCAGGTGCTACCACAATTAAATACATTACAAACAATAAAAACACAATATTAGCTCTAGCCTCAATGACTTCAAGTCACAAGACGGAATGAAGATGTCTGTGTGTGACTCAAACATTTGCCTGAAAATAAACTACAGGGAATACACAACAAGATTTAAGACTGCACTTAAACGTATTTAAGGCCAATCAAGATTTTTAAAAGAAATTTAAAAACACCTTCAGATCTTAATTTTAGATGCACAAATTTAAGACTTTTTAAAGATGTGCGGTCACCCTGTCTTAGATGCTGTTGGGTGATGAATACTAAGAGACACACCTTGGCAGATTGGGACTGGAGCGACTGCAGCAGACCTTTCAGATGCTCGTTCTCGGCCTGCAGAGTCTCCAGCTGCGCCTGAGTCATCTGAGTAACGGGAGAGGAAAGAATCCGGGTGGTTTCACTAAACCCAGCAGAAAGGTTAAACATTTGGTCTTGAAAAACGTGAGAGTCTCTCACATTTTGTCCTCTTTAACAAATTGAGAGAAAAAATCTGTAAAGTGTGGCATACATTTGCATTTAGCCCCATATGCTCTGATGCCTGTTTAATCCCTCATCTGACAGTAGGATGAAAATGTCAATAAAGCAAACCTACCAAGACATGTTCACTCATCTAGAGTAACAGACAGGATAAGGTGAGCATTAGTCTAAGAGGGGTCCAAAAGAGAAGAGCCGTGGTGACTCTGGAGGAGCTGCAGAGTGAACAGGACAACTAACACCCATACAATCTACAAATCTGGCCTAAATGAAAGAAAGGCAAGGGGAAAAATGTGTTTTGGTCGGATGAAGCCAAAATTTTGTAGCCTAGCAGGAAAAGCCTTCATCACCCTGAACACAACATTCCAAATGTGACACCTGGTGGTGGCAGCATCATGTTGTGGGGATGATTTTCTTCAACAGGCATGAGGAAGCTGGTCAGAGTGGGGAGATGGGTTTAGTTAAAGTTAGAGGCTGCAAAAGACTTGAGACTGGAATGGAGGTACGCCGTCCAGCAGGACAGTGAGCATAAACGCCCTGATCAGATCCAGATCAAACTACACTCGTGTATTTCAACAGTCCAGTCAAAGTCTCGGCCGAACTCCTTTTGATAATCAAGGGCATCATTTAAAAACAGTTGCTATCTGGGATTGTTTTTAAGAGACGAACGAGAAAATATTGTCCATCTACGGATGTGGAAAGCTGAGGCTGAATACAAAAAACACGCCACACTTTTCAGATATTTGTAACAAAAAACAAAAAAAAAGTTCCTCCAGGTTCTTTTCTTTTCTCTTCACGCACATTTCCGAACCACACGGTCCCAAACTGACCTTGAGCTGCGTGGCTGCCTCCGCCGCCCGCTGCACCTCGCTGCGAAGCTGCTGCTGGATGCTGGCTGAGGAGCCGCTGAGCGCCGAGATGGACACGTCGCGCTGGTGCAGCTCGCCGGTCAGCTTCGACACCTCCCTCCTCATACCCTCCACCTCGGCGCCGTGGGTCTGCTGCGCCGTCTCCAGCTCCTCCCGGAGCTGCGGGGGGTGACTCCGGACATGTGAGGGGCAACCCGACACGAAGGCGGCGGGGAGAAAGAAAACAAAGCAGAAAGAAAGAACGGACAAAAGCCCACCTTTTTGCTTTCAGCGACCGAGTTGTCAAAGTCTGCCGCTATGTTTCTCAGCTCTGCCGCCATCTTTGTTTGGTCCTTTAGCTGCCGGCTCATGCTCTCCAATCTGCATTCAGGCGAGAGGAAGCACAGGGAAGTTTAGCTTAATTTGCACAATTAAAACACAAATCAAAGATAGAAAATTTTTTTTAAAAATATTATAGTACAGGAAGAGGTAAAAGCCTGATGGATTTATATTAATAGTGGAGAAAAAAACTATACAAAAACTATGTATACAATAAGATCCTTCATCAGTTGATCATACATTTATGAAATACAGTCATCTCCAAAGTATTAGTGGGAATTTAAATAGTGTCCATAACAATGAAAGAAGTACGGACGTTGCAGAAACTCGCTTTTTTCTCTCGATAAAGAATAAATCTAGAGACAACCATCGGGAAATGAACTCGTCATCTCGACAGAAACCATCGTGAAAAAGCGTCGGTGGAAAATGTCTGCTGTTAGCTTCCGTAGAAAAGTGACAATTAGAGAAAGCCGACCTCTACCGCTCTGATGCCGAGGAAGATGAAACCATTTAAGTAGGAATGAAACGACATATTGGATTGTCAGCACTGTATATAAAAAGCCAGAATCTGTAGACGATGACAACCTGATTGAACTGCAGGTCTAGCAAAGTGTTTTTGAAACCCAAAGTTTTATGCAAAGCTGTGGGAAAAACAATCAGTATATCAGACTATAATAAAGTTTGTCCACTTCCAGCTGTAATCAACAACACTTCCAAATGTTGCTGATGATACTCGTCATACTTATCGTGATGCCTTCGATGAGGGCTTTCTTGTTTTCCTTTAACGTGACGCCAGCAGTCACCCACCTCTGTTTCAGATAGGTCACCTCCGCCCTGAGGTTCGCCTCGCCGGCCTGAGCGCCCTGCAGCTTGTCGGCCATCTTCTCCAGGTCCTTCCTGATGACCTCCACGCCGGTGCAGCCCTGAGCCGCCAGGCAGTCCTCCAGAGAGCTGCAGAACGACAACAACACCAAGCAGTCCGTCACCTTTGGCCCGACACAGTGAGGTTAGAGCGCCCCCTGGTGCAGAAGGCGCAGCGTTGCATCCAGCAGAGGAGAGAACTTTTAAACATCTGCCCACCGGATGACTTGGTCTTCAGCGTGGAGCAACTGTCTGAGTCTGACGGCTTCATTTCGAAGTCTTTGCTGATCCAGATCAGCTCCCCTCGAGGCGTCCGGCTCGTCTGACCGCAGCTGCAGGACAGAGAGGTCACGTCTGTTAACACGGGACTTCAATGAATTTAACTGATTCAACTTTGACAGCAATAAACGAAACACTGACCAACATATTTGATGTTTGTGGATGATGCCACTTGACAAAATGCTATGAAATGATGTGTTTATGATATAAAGCACTTTGAGCTGCCTTGTTGCTGAAATGTACGACTTAAATAAACTTGACTGGTTGATATAAAATCCCAATAAAACATGATTTGATGTAGGTTTGGGTTTGTGATGTGACGGTCTGACTACTGTTGTGTGTAACATGTATGTAACATGTGGTATTTAATATACTCTTACTAGTTGTCCAAATTATGACCGCTGTTGTTTTTAGAGCTCAAAGTGTTTTAAATAAGCAGAGTTAGGGAATATCTAGTTACATTTATGCAATTACATTTAGTTCAGAAACCTTTATTTTTATTAGGCCCGAGCAGCGAAGCGCTGCAAAGGCCTATTGTATCTGTATTGTTTATTAGGCCCGAGCAGCAAAGCGCTGCGAAGGCCTATTGTATCTGTACTGTTTATTAGGCCCGAGCAGCAAAGCGCTGCGAAGGCCTATTGTATCTGTACTGTTTCTTCTTATTAGGCCCGAGCAGCAAAGCGCTGCGAAGGCCTATTGTATCTGTACTGTTTATTAGGCCCGAGCAGCAAAGCGC
>CAEFZY010035709.1:0-29237 GCA_903066815.1 Brachyrhaphis roseni
AAAGCCCCAGACAGCATAGCTCCTAGGATCATTGGGACACTCAAACCCCTCCACCACGATAAGGTGACAGCCCAGGGAGAGGTCCAGAGAAACCCATACTAGTTAATTAATTATGGACTACCTATTCTTATTAAACATGGGGAACCACTATGTAGTTTTATACATTTACCTTTTTGTCTTTCCTTTGGTTTGTCTTTCATTCTAATTCATGTAAAGCACTTTGAATGACCTTGTTGCTGAAAATTTGCTATGTAAATAAAATTACCCTGCCTACCTAAAACATGCAGGCTGTTGAGGACTGAAGGTGGTGACCACCGGTTTCTATCAAAGCACATTCATAAGGCTGAAACGATTCCTCGAATGATTCGAGTACCTCGATTATTAAAATTCCTCGAAGAAAACTCCCCTGCCTCGAAGCTACATTAATTTATGCTTTATTATTTAGCGCACTGTATTCCGGCCGGGACATTACTTGCGTTGCGCGGAGCTCTGACTTCCGCCTCTGAGTTGTTGACAAAAGCTAAGTGTTAGCGGCATAACATCCAATTTTCAAGTTCGGCCCGTGGGAATTTTATTGATTGATGATAACACCTGGGTTTTCATTGTTTTTGGGAACCAATAAGCATCTTTAAAATGACTGGCGCGATGCCTGGTCTTTAAATTTTCCCACAGTCCACTTACGGCTCTTCGTTTCTTCGCTGAAACGAAGAGCCATTCGTTTCAGCAGGAGTATTTATACAGGTGAGCGAATAGACTGAGCACGGCAGGCGGCTGAGTAGTTGATGGTTAAAGTTTAAGTGTAGCTTTACGGACGAACCGCACAATGAATTTCATATCATCCCGATCTCAACAAACTGGTGGCGGAGCACATTGTGGCGGTACATGGCTGATAGGTGCTGTAACTATCCCGTATTGCTCCCACCCATTCTTACTTTCGTCCCCCGGTCTACCGGTCGTGTCCCCCTCCCCCCCATGATCTCTCCCCCAGCACAACAATACAAACGAATTAGGTTTGTTCGTTTTTTATCCGATTACTCGATTAACTGTAAGAATAATCGATAGATTACTCAATTACTAAAATATTTGTTTACAACAGCCCTACATATTCATGTGTCAAATTGGCCTAGTCAAAATCCTGATCTACATCAAAGTCAAAATCTGTGGCAAGACATAAAAAAGTGACATAGACTAATTCTGAGCATGCATTGTGACTGAGCTACAGTTATTTTGCGAGGAAGAATGTGTAAAAAAATCTCTCTAGAGTTCTATTTCAGGTTCTCCCAAAACCTGAAATTGCAGCACAAATTGGTTCTTTAAAGTATTCACTCAACAGAAATGTGAATACTCTTTCAGATTTTATTTTTAACTTTTTTTTCAAAAACATCCTGAAATCCTGTATTATTTGCTCTTCGCTTTACTGTTATTCACTATTTTGCACATAAAATCAATTTCAGTTAGTGGTTGTGACACAATTTGGAAAAGTTCAGTAGGTGTGAATACTTTCGCATAACACTGTGCATGATTAGAAACTCCCTACCTTCTGAAACTTATGTTCACTTTTAGAATGAGAAAAAATAAACTTCTTCATTAGTTTGTTATAATTAAACTAGAAAACATGTCATCCTTCCTGGTATATTTACTGATGATTGTGTGTTTTGCACATCAAGCGCCAGCTTTGCATACAACAAAGACAAGATTTCTGCAATCCATTTTTGGAGCACAAGCAAATTCTTCAGAGAAAATGCTGACCAGCAGATGAGTTACTACGACTGTCCGTGCTGTTCAGAGAAAACCACTGAGTGTACAACAACGAGCGCGTTGAAAGGGAAGGAAAAATGCTTATGATTACATTTGGAACCCTGACAAACTGCTGTACTTCCAACAGAGAGCGTGAGGAGGGGGGAGAGAGGAGAAGTAGGATAAGAAGAAAAAAAGATCTGGAGCTACAAAAAAAGGAGAAAAAAAATTGTATCAAGAAAGGAAAGTGGACAGAAAATAGTGCAAAAGTGGAAGGCTGAATTCATGTTGGTCAAATGAAAACTGAGCAGTGGTGTGATCAGGCAGTGTAAATGTGCATAACTCATTTACTGATGTGCTTTTGTATCACTATGTGTGTATGTGTGTGCACGTTGTACCCGTCTCATCTTTTGCAGTCTCCTTGGAGACAGGCTCTTGGTGCTGGTGGGAGACCCTGGACGGACTGTCATCCCGTCTTCTTCGTCTTCCTGAGAGAGAGAGAGAGAGAGAGAGAGAGAGAGAGAGAGAGAGAGAGAGAGAGAGAGAGAAAGATGATGAATATAAATCTGAGACTTTCTGTCCAATAAGTGATCAGTGTGAGCACCAATGCGTGGATTTTTTAGCTGTATAAATGTGGCACATCATCCAGTAAAGTACATTTAATTCACAGGTTAAAAGATCAGTCTGCTCTATTTTTATTTATAGCCTGAAAAAATCATTAGATGACACATTTTAAAATATATGAGCTGTGTTTGGCATGGACCAATATAAGATTCTTGGAGCATGATAATCTTGAGGAAAAATATCATTTAACTGTATTTAAAAAAAAATTATTTCTCCTTTTGCTACAAATACATTCAAATTTCTTCAGCTGTAGTTTAAAAACAGTGCTGTATTAGTAAAAGTTAAGGGTGGAGAATAGTTCTCAATCTATGACTATAAACATGTCAAAATATCTCAATTTGTTTTTCTTGGAAGCGTGAAATCCTCCCCCCAAAAAAACTTAAGGACTTTCTTTCAGCCAGTCGACTGGCAGTGTGCAGCAACAATATTGGGAAGGAGTAGTGCTGCGCTACTCTACTTATTCTGGCACTTTTCAGACATCTTTAAAACATCCAAGTAAACCTGAGGATATTATTATAGAACATTAAACCAAACTCATTCACTAGTGAACAATGTTACCTACTAAAACAATTTTTTTATTATGACAAACAAGCCCAAAATTTCAAACACAAAGAACAGCTAATCTTCGATTTTAGATTAATGTGAGAAACTGAAATGGGATAAGTTCTACTTCTTGCAGTGAAATATTGTATTGCTGAATTAATAATATAAAAATTCTAAATTTTTCAGCAACAATTGCGTATTTCAGCAACAAGGCAATTCAAGGTGCTTTCCAAGATGAAAATATGAAACAAACAAGAAACATTTTCATCATCAAAAGTCAGTCAGTCCGTCCGTCCGTCCGTCCATCCATCTTCTTACACCCTTATCCCATTGGAGTTGGGAGGGGTGTTGGTGCCTATCAACAGCTGACAACGGGCGAGAGGCGGGGTCACCTTTACAGGTCGCCAGTGTCATCAAAAATCATCATTATAAGATATTGGAATAAAGACTAAGATTAATTTATGTTCCAGTTATTTCTAATCAAAGGCAACTCTAAGCAACGGGTTTTTAGTCTTGATTTGAAGAAAGTCAGGGTTTCAGCATTTTTGTAGTTCTCTGAAAGTCTATTCCAGATTACTGAAGCATAATTAATCCAAAATGCAGTGGAGACTCTGCAATCACAAATGAATTTCTCCTCTGAACAACATGAAAACATTTGATTACTTTAATATTTTAAACAAATGTTGTTGGTCTTCTGTGACCAGCAACAGAAAAGTGCAACGAGTTGGAGAAGACAGCTCTAGCATACGAGACACCTCTGGTAACTGGTCATGTCAACTATGTACACAGTGGTAAAAAAAAAAAAAGAAGAAAAAAAAGCAACTGTCATAAAATTATTGACTTTTTCAAGAACTTGTGACTGAGCTAAAGCTATTTTGCAACTGATTTATTAGTATTTAATCACTGCAGCTTCCACTAAAAAACTCAGAAACTTAAATCTCAAATTTTCCAGAAAAAACTTGTTAATTTCCCATGTTTTTTTTTTTTATTATTTCTGAGATACATCTAAAAATGTATTTGTTTTTTTCAAGCAAATTTTTTACTTTTCAAACTCAGAATTTTCTGTTTGTTTCTAGAAAATTTCTGCGGTTTTTGCCAGATTTTTTTCCCTTTCTAAAATGGCCCTGATACACCGTCGTATATAGAACCTCATAATATTGTGATAAAATTCTAAGTCCACATCACCCAGCCTATTCTCAAGATATTTCTATGCTTATCTTAATATTTTAAACAAATTTCTTCAAAGATTAAAAGCATAGAATATTAATGATACACCTTAAACACATTCTTCATGCTCTCATATCCCTGGAGCTGATAGAAAAAAGTGCAGTAGAGACTCTGCAATCACAAATTAATTTCTCCTCTGAATGAACATGAAACTTCAAAATCAAACAGATTTCTGCACCTGTATTTGCCTCCATCGAATGTATTTGTGCAGAACGAAGCGCACGCCTCGTGTTCATCATCATTGCCCTCTCTCCTCGCTTCCCACTGACAGATCAAACTGCTATTGCCTTATCAAATCCATCAGGCTTATGGAAACATACACCTCGTTACATTAGCTTTGAGGAAATCACAGGCTCACTGATGAAATATGCAGACAATAAAAGAGAAAGAAGGGTTGGGGTTTCGGATGACATGACAGGCCATAGCCAGAGGGGCGCTAGTTAAAAATGTACAGCCCCGAACAAAGCGCTAAGCAGGCTTCAACAGTCATTAAAAGGCCCCTACGTCAGAATCACACACTCCATGTAAAGCAGCCTTCCTGTCTGTTTCTATGAGGGAGGCATGTGTCTGTCTGCGTGCCTCTGAACAAAGTTGTGTACACGTGTGTGTGTTGGCATGCAGCGCAAACTGTGTCGGAAAGGTGTGAAGGTGCATGCCGGCTCACCCTTGCTTTAAGTCTGCCCTTAATGTCCCGAATGCCCCGCCTGGCATGAACCTTGGCCTAGGAGGGGTGAAACACACACAAACACACACAGACACAAAGACAGATTACTAATCAAAACATGTTGAATTAGCATTCTGTTCTGGTTTCGTGTAACATCAAGAAATTCTTTGATCCCTGTGGCAAAAACACGCAGACAAAAGGCTGGATGAGAGAGCCTCGCTCACTAACAGGAGGCGATAACATGAAAGGGCACCCTGACCACCTATTATACAGCGTACAACGCCACAGCCAGCCATGAACAAGACTCTTTAGCTACATTACCAATTATAATCTACATGTTTTTGAAGATACATTATAACATTCAAGAGTACCACTTCTTTCTGTACAAAAAAACTGAAAAAAAAGAGAAAAACCAACAAATATTAAATACCTTTGACACAGCTGTGTTGAAAAATGCTCCTCCTCTCTGTGATAAAAAAAGAAAACAACATTCATAGATCTGAATATTTTACATATTGACACACAAAACCAGGCTTTCAAACATGGACAAAAATAGGGGATTTTAAAGGATGTTATGGATTTCATTACTTTTAGTGTCGTCACACAAGGCATAAGCACGGGCATGATTGACAGCACTCAGACACCAACCTGGCTCTGATTGGTTATTTTTGACTTGGAGCGGTGGATTTCTTTAGATAACAATAGTAGATCAGGGAGGAACTCTATCCTTTCACAGATTATCTGTCTTATATTAAACTATCATGATGTGGTGACAGTTTCAACAAATATGTAAAACAAACACTTCTTTTAGATAAAAATTACATACTGCAGCTTTAACAACCTAAACTGTAAACCAACAGACATTGAAGTGGGCTTTGGAAAACTTTGAAGTTGTGCTGAATCAAACTGACTAAAGCCTATAGCTGCACCTATTAGTGCATGTGGAGAGGAAAATGTCTCTGCTCAGATGGCTCACTTAAGGTGAGCTCAGCCGATAAAAAGACTCAGTTTGCTACTGTTAACCACATGCAAAAGGTAATTTTACCAAGAAAAATATATATAAAAATATGTTTTCTGGTGATAATTGCTAAACTCAAAAATCTGTAAAGGCTTCATTTAGAAAAAAACGATTTTTATCATGAATTAAAACTGAAAAGTATCTGTATCTGAAAAATTCGATAAATAGGATATCTCAAATGTTGCATGAGCCAGCTAACTTCCCCTGTGTGACATTTAGATTCCTCTATTGGCAGAAAGGCACTAATTAAAGTCTAAATGGGCAAAGGAAAGTACTTCTGCTTTATTATTACTACTAGAAAAATCGAAATGAAAAGGTTCCACTGAACAAATCAACTTAACACGTTCATGTTTAAGTTTTATAATGTTTCCTAAAGGTGACTAAAGTTTTATTTCACTGTAAATGAGGGGCTGGATTGTGCTTTGAATTGATCTTCCAAACTGACCATTAAGAGAGTTGGAATCCTGAAATGTGAGAAACTTGAAGCTTGAAAATAAAGTTTTCAAAAGATCTGAAAACTTTATTTTCAGTGTGACCACGATTAAAAAACACAAAAACAAAAATGATTATTCACCACCTGATACACAATGCAGGATGATGGAGTTGAGTCAAACATTTTCAAGAGATACAAACTAATAAAGTGATTCAAAATGATTTTTAAGTCTAGGATGACGGTCTTGATTTAAATATATTTAAGAGTCATCGACATAAAGATATATCTGCTTTAATAGCCAAAGAACAAGATTTTGGTGCAGAAAAGTTCCTGTTTTATTTTAATTAATCTGTAGTTTTAGTGTATCTAATAAATTGGGTTTGAGAAAGGTTTTGTTAGAAGCAAAATATCAAATACACACAAAATAGCAGCAGTGAGACACTAATCATTTAGAAAGGGATTAAAAATTGGCTAATTATCTTTCTATCAATAAGTCAAGTATCAAAAAAATCAAAAAGTTTATTTTCATTTTTACCCAAAATACAAAAAATGAAGATTAATCCTTTTTTCAGTGAGTAAACATATTTACAAGAAACACAAACTCTGGAGAATCTTGCTTTAAAAAATACAAATGTTGGAGAAAAAAAAAAGCCAGTTATGTCTCAAGCTGAGATGGACACATGAAAACATGGAATAGCATTCAGAGAAAGAAAATCACCCGATATGAGGCTCTTTCCAAGTTCACTGGTGGTTCTGATGCTGATGGATTAAAAAGTGGCTTCTCCTCCTTTCCGTTTTCCCCTTCAGGTTAATGTCAGAAATCAAATTTCAAACTCTAAAACTGATCTGCTTAAACTCCTTAGAGGTGGCTAAACTCCTGATAAGTATTGGACTTAAATGAGCTTGATTAAATTGAAAGTTTAATCACCCAGTCATTAAACATCCTATAGAGTATTTAATAGTTAGTTTGTAGTGTAAATTTAGTGTCAGTGTCACAGCCTTCTAAGTTTAAAAGTCAAAAATTATTCCAAGCTAAACTTCGACCAATGAAATGATCAGTTATTCTGAAAATTCATGCAATTCTGCATCGCTCAGTCATATTGTAGGAACAGCAGAAAATGGTGCTGATAATCTAGCATACCTTCAATAAACTAAACAATGCACAGCATTCATGAGCTTTTTATAAAAAGAAGCCTAAAGGAGTGATGGAAGAGACTGTACGTGCTCAATTCATCCTCTGGGTTTGGAAGGCTGACATTATGATGCCCAATCTGTTTCTCTCAATGTCTTTCTTCTTTTCTCTCAGAGTTGCCGTTTTCTTCTCAGTTTGGTCTTTAGTGTAAGCACAAAACGGCGACTAAATGGCTAAACAAAGTAAATGGCAGACAGCGTTTCAGAAGTTGGCAGAAAGAGAGGAGGAGAGGGGCTGAGGTGAAGGCCTCTCTTATAGATCCCTGTCAGTCAGGAAATGTGAACTTTAACAAACCTTTGAAGAGCACTCTAGAGAACTAATTCAGCCTTAGCTGACGGCGTGGGGAGATGGGGAGGGTGAGGGAGAGTGAGAGATGGGGGGTGGGAAACGGGGAGGAGGGGTGACAGAGATGAAAAGGGGGAGAGAGATAAAGACAGATAGATAAGGGAAGGAAAGGATATGAGGGAAGGGCCCGAAAGAGATGAAGGAGGAAGAGATGTATGTTCTTGGGCTGGTTCAGCGGCGTAACGCCTGTGTTTGCTGCCAGATCAACATGTCATGTCGGAGGACGTCTTGTCACGTCAAATCGCTTCTGTCTTCCTCCCTGTCTGTATCCAGTGTCCTGCTGCACGCGCCACTACACACACACACACACACATGCACTGCAGCTGGATCTGTACGTTCAGGCAACCCCTTCATTCCAAAGGCAACAGCAAGACTTCAAACACTGAGCTGTGTCAATCAGGCCTTCAATTAAATATAAGTGGAGAATAAAAATGAAACACAAGGAGCCCGGAGAGAGAAGCTGGATGCTGTACAGGACGTTGTGTAAATACCTTCACAGTGTGCATCCATTGCTGGTAGGACCTTGAATTACCTGAGGAGACAAGGGAAAACCAGAAATATGAATTAATCACCGTTTCATCAGAAGCTCGCTGTTTTCAGGATGATTCAAAAGCAACATTATAAATGACTATGAGAAACACTCAGACCCAGAAAAATAATCCTAAATAAACTACAGCTTAAAAAGGTTTTAGGCCTGAATGACTTGCAGTGCTGTGAAAAAATATTTGCCTCATATTTTTACTATTAATTTTTCTTTTTTGCCACATATTTGTTTGACACCAGGTCGTCAAACAATATGAACATCATCCAAAGACAAGTAAATACAAAATGCAGTTTTCAAACTATGATTGCTTTTACTAACGGAAAATAAATATCCAAACCAACCAGGTTCTATGTGGAAGAAGTTTCCCCCTAAACGTCATAACTTTCACAATGTGTTTGTGATAACTAGAAATTAGTCTTTTCCATCACTTTGGAGGACTTTTGGCAATCAGCTTCAGCGCTTCCATTCCATTTCATTCAGTATAAATGAATGAATTGAATTAATGAAGAACTTAATGGAAACATAGCAATATATATATATATATATATATATATATATATATATGTTTTTTGATAAAAACTTTTGTGTGCGGATGAGGTAGTTTTTTGACTAACAAAATTTGTGTATTTTGCATAACTGTAATAGAATCTTTTTTTGCTGATCAATTGAGTCGTGATCAGCAACCGGAATTTAGTGATTTTATAAAAGACGAAGAAGACAGGAAGTGGTAAGAGGAGGATGGTGCATTGTGTGACTCATAGCACGATTTTAATTGCATTTCTAGTGTAATAGAAACACCGCAATTGCAAAATTGTTTTTTTGTCAGTTTTACATGAATTTGTAATGGAAATGTAGCTGCCGTGATTCACATGAGTCCCAAATCCTTGGAAATTACTTTAAAACCTTTGTTGACTGATGGATGGAAGTGACTGTTTCCTATGTGTTTCTGGCATGATGTAGAAACACAGGACAGAAACACATGACCTAGATGCTGCTTTTTGTGACATTTCAGCCTACCTCATGCTGCCAGACAGGTTCTATGTAAGTGATTACTTAAATCTGCAGGTCTGGCAGTAATCAAACCAAGGTTTGGAAGGTGAACTTGTGATTTACCCGGAGGGGCAGCTATATTTTCACATAATCTCTCAAACCCACTTTAATAAAGAAAATCGTTACTTGAAACACAATTTTTATGTTTATGTGGTGTATCTTTGTCTGATGTTAACATTGTTTTTTGGATGATCACAAAGGTCAAAGTGTGAAAAACTAAGAATAAAATAAATATTTAAGCTGTTTAGTAAACCTTCATCTTTGGGAGTTAAAACATAACACAAATTGTGACAACCATAAAAGTTACATTATTTTGTTGAGAATCCTCTAAGGCTTTAAGAATCTTTTATAAAACCAAACCATTGGGTTGTGGTGCTTTGCTTTCAGTTTCTTTTAGTGCACACCTTCAGTGTTTTGTTTAAGAAGCAAAAAGAAAAATTACATCCAAACATTTCAGTACTTAGCTGTACAGGGACAACACAACTGTTACATTATAAATCAAAATATATAAAAAAGAAGATTGATAAACATTTTGCTAGGATTTTCCCTTAAACTTCTTTTTCAGTTCCATAGAGAAGGATTTTTCTGATATCTGCGCTTCTTTGTTGTCAGCATGAAATAAAATTTTGATTCTGAATTCAAACAGGAATCTGAAAGGAAACTCTGAAAGGCCATGCGATCAAGGGCAATGTTTTATTTTAGTTTTCAGATGCATTTTTCATTCTTTCACTAAAATTTAACAGGTTTTTCCTTTTTTGCCAGTTTCCACAAAATCCACCTAGTCATGCTCACACAAAGAGACAAACCTCACACACACGCATGCACACACACATTTCTGCTTTGGCTTTCAGCTTGGCATGAAATACTGAACTTGTAGTCAAGAATTCTTCTAGCTGTCGGGGCAGGCATGACATTTGCAAAGCGCAGCATTACATTAGGTACGATTATTATTGGGAACATACATTTCATAGCAGTGGTGCTTATGTGTGCTATAAATGGCACAATGCTGACTTAGCAGGAGATTATTTACATATGCTTTATGCGTAAAGAGATGATGCAGGAGTGATATTTACTCAAAGCCATGCATCTTCATACACCATAGAAATGTGAAGCAGAAATACAAGACAGGCACAAACCCATATATTAGAATATCATTGAAAAGTTAAATGACTTCTTTAGTTTAAATGCAAAAAGTGAAACTTGTTTCAAATTATTAAGCAGAGTGATATATTTAGGCGTTTTATAATATGGTCATCCTGATGATCATCAGCTATTTTACTCTAACATATGGAATAAAATAGCTGTATGTGTCAAAGGCCAAGAGCCAAAACCTGTTGGTCTGTATCTTCATGTTACCAGATGTTGGAAAAATGAAGTTGAACTGAAAATTTTTGGCTGACTTGAAATTTGTCCAGCTGAGTCAATGACATCTCTGAGGAGGGTAAGCAAGAATAAAAAAAGGGTAATTAATAGAGAAACTAGGTCCTCACTTAGTGATGTATCAAAGTAGCTTAATGAAAAGTTAAGTGGAAGGAAAAAGTGTGTTAAGAAATATGCGTGGTTGATAAGGATAACTACAGCTTTGAGAGCTGTAGTTATCCTAGAAGCAAAGCCCCATCAGTATGTAGCAATCAGGGCCTTGTTAAACTCAAAGAGCATTCATATTGTAATTTATGAAAAAGTGCACAGTGCATATACTTCACAGTATATGCACTGTGAAGAACATACCTTCAGTAGACTGACAGTTCTGAATTAAAAACATTTTTCTTTTGGTTTTATGTGAAATATTAACTTTCTTAATAGAACTTTGGGCTTTTATGAGTTGCAAGCCACAATTATTTAAATATGTCACTTTGTGACTTATTCATCTTTGTACTGTGTTTTAATTTTTCAACTGAGTAAGTAAAAGAAAATACCTTTTTCATTAAAAAACGACTTTATTCAGATCCACATGTGGTGTGATATGGTATGTACATGAATAAGCAGCAATAACATGCTCGTCTTCATCAAGAGTCTGACACTTGAAGACAGATCAGCATCTTAAACAAAGTAGAATGTTACATGCTGGTGATTCATAGTTGGGCCTAACCAAAGACTCAAGATCAGCTCTGTCATTTCAACTTCTTCTTCTTCTTTCCCCAAAAGAGTCAAGATTTCCAGGAGCTTCTTCGGATAAATTGAGAAGTCTGTGGTAAATTTACAGTGGGATTGTTTTTAGCTAATTTAGTCAGTGATAGCGAGTCTGTTCTTTTTCACTTTTCTGGTGTCAGAACTGAGAGTTTTAAGTTGGAGCAACACGACTAAACAACCAGGAGTTTATTTTATGACATTTGTAGCTCACGATGCTAACTCAAGCATCATAATGGGTTTTACATATTTATTTAAATTTTTTTTAAACACATAAAGCTTTACTTGGTTGAAAACACAATTTCTACTGCAGTAAAAGTGTTAAACATAACTCTTTTGGTTTATTTTTCTTCCCCTCCCTGTGCTTCACATGAACAATAGCACAACAGCATCAATGAGGTGCAATAAATATGAAAAATAAATACAGTTAATCTTATTGACAGACAAGTCTGGCACTACTCACTTCCACAGAAGCCCCCCTCTGTGATCTCTTCTTCAAACACATCGGTGAAGCCGCGGCCTGCGTTTAATTTGGCCAGCCGTCCGTCGATGAACTGCAACCATAAATTACAACATGCTTATTAAAGGAGTGGAGGGGAAGCGGGAGAGGGGGCACACTCACATATACACAGATTCAAACACTTGAGCCTCAGAGGGGTGTTATTAATCCTACCTGACGGAAACTACATCCAGAGATTAGGTGGGTTTCCAGGTAATAGGGATTTGTTAATATGGAGCAGATGAGGGATTAGAGCTGCAGTCTAAATTCTGCACACTGTCTGAGACATGAGGAAGTTTCATTTCCTCCCTTTGTAACACAGAGCCCACTAAACTCCACGTCATAAATAAGTACTTAACAGCCGAGACAGCTGCACGTTTTATTAGCTCTGTGACAAACAGCACATTAATGTACACAAAATAAACAATAACAAACACTCGCCGAGTTAAATTAATAAACTAAGTGCATTCTTTGGATAAAAAGCGATAAGAGTTTGCTTGACGGGCTCCTGCAGAGAATGATTAAATCAAAAGAGAGGAGAGAGATAACAGTAACAAACACATCAAAACCTCTTTAGAGCATTTTGGACCATTATAAAGAATCTGCTGCCACGCCAGGAGTAGTTTAACTCTGTTGCATATCCTGTCAAAGCTGGATTTTTAATACAATGCTTTTACATAGTTATTAACAATGAAAATCATATCAAATAAACTAATAATGCTCTGGGAAAATGGGTAATAGATCATCTAGCATTTTTAGAAACTCTGAATAAAAATATATAATAAAGTCCTTTAAAACACAGAAAAGTTAACTTTCAGAAGTCATATGCATACATATGGATATGTTTATATATTAATATGATATTTGACACTTGAACTCTAAGCAGAAATATTTTCAGTTGTAGTCATGTTTTTTGTCCAAGTAGATGGAAAAACAGGTAAAAATCTGCAACAACATAATGAAAATAATTACAATTTATGTATAAAATCCATCTGTGTTTTCAAGCCAAACTTTTTTAACTTATATCATTAATTAGTGAGATAAACCTTCAACCTTCCAAACCCTATTTAACTTTTTTAATAATTAACAAATGGCATTATAGTCTTTCAAGAATGAAAAAAAAAAACAAAACTTGACAGCAACATATTGTCAGACCACTTTTTTTTTAATGCAACAATCCTACTCCTCCCCCTTGTGTTAGCACGTCCGCAGTGTAACACCAGTACAGCCTGTTCTTGGGTGCATGTCCTTAGGGACAGCCTGCTAACTAGCGACCGACACGGCTACCCGCTCCTCTGGTCAGGAGAGCTGGAAACTAATCATTAGATCATTTTAATGAGAGGTGAGACTGCAGACTCCATCGGCTGCTCCGCTACATGGCTGGTCCAATTAGCGGAGATAATCAACCCAAATCATCACCTAGCCCGAGCCTCCACTTAAACACCCTGCACCCCCACTCAAGCCTCGGCCAGATTACCTGCCTCGCTGTGGGCCTTAATTGGACATTACTCAACAATGGCAGGCTGTGATCACAAACATGTAAACCACCACTAAAAAAAAAAACATCTGTTACATCTACATGAACAGTGCCACAAACACAGTAACAAAGGGGAGATAGTCATTTTCTCTGCTTTTAGAGAGAGAAGAAAAAGCACTTAAAATTCCAAGACCAAATTGGGGTCAGATTTATTAACACAAAATACAGATGACTTTAGAATATTGCAGTTTTCAGATTCAGTTTTTCTCACCTGACAGCCACAAAACTCAATGGATCTCAATGTCTTTAATTGTAAAATGGAAGAAAAATACGATTCAATATCTCTACATTTCTCTTGCAAAATAACTTGCTATTAGCTGTGCATGCCACAACTATTATTTTTGAACAAATTCTCCAATTTGAGGCAAGAATCTCCAGAGTTACAATGGATCTGTTGATTAATGCCATGCTGGCTCAGCCTGTCAGATTATCAGTTCGTAGTTCAGTCCTTCCTTTTTCGGATGACTCATTAACTCCATCAGATGTTCAAAGTTTGTTGCGTAGTCTAGCACTAATTTTAAATTTGTCTAAAACTTCGTCCCTAATCTGCAGTAATGCACAATAAACTTTTCAGATTTTTATTTTGAAACATAATATAAAAACAGAAATAAAAACCATGTATAATTATTCTAAAGCTTCTAACAAAAAATTATGTTTGTGAAAAGGTTCAAGGTGTATTGCTATGTCTGCAAGGCTCCGGAATGGCATTTTCTCCCTTAGAAGCTCATTAATATTACCTTAAGGCTAAAGTTTAAGATAAAATTAAGGTTACATTCTACAAAGTCATAATGTGAAAGCAAAACTCTGCCCCCAAACAAATGTAGAAAAACTTCACCAAGGTGGGTGGAGTCAAGATACATTGAGGGGCGTGGCCAAGTGTGGAGCTGAGCAGGACAGGAGAAAGGAAGAACTGTTACCAACTTATGCACTTTATCGCTACATTTAGCAATTATTTAGATCCCTCTAATGATTTTTTTTATAGTGACTAGCAACTAATTTAGAAACTTTTTCCTGTTACTAGTATGTCAACATGTGAAGCACTAATTGGCCAGTGAGACAATTTCACGCCTGAATGTGGGTCTGCAACACATGTTAACCAGGCTATACTGTTATAACCAATAGGAAAATTTAATTTCAGTAGCCACTGTTCAACTTAAGGAGGCCATACCTGACATGGTGTTAGGCAAAATATTGCAGAATTAAACAAATGTACCCAAAAATGTCCAAATTTAAACAGAAACATAAAGTTAGCACCCTTGCAAACCTAGTTAGTTTATTTGCTAAAAAAGTTGCTTTACCAATTGCAATTAAAAATCCATGCAAAGGTTGTGAATTTAACAAAATCAATCTTCACGTAATCTTGTAGTAAAGGGACTTTGTTTTAACTTGGCTTTCATACGGTAAAAAAGGGGAAAGTTATTGATCCTGTAGCTTTTGCCTCGGTTTGTTTTGCCTCTAGTTTGCATAGCCAGAAATTAAGCTAAGAATAGACAGAAGTTCATTTAGAGCGACATAAACGTAGAGCCTAAAACGAGTCCAAGCACTTCCTTATTTGAAGAGTCCCCATGAGTAAAGACTTCGACTAAGGAGAAAGTGGCAGCTGTTGACACTGCAAGATATGTTAGGAGAGATGTCAATCAAGTGTACAGGAAAAAAAAAAACTCAAAATCTTATGAGGCGCGGATGGAAACATTTGAAATAGACAGTACTGAAATCTGTTCAGTGGTGCAACATGCTTGTTAACTGTATACTTTATGGAGGAAATGCATTAAGAAATCCAAGATTTATGTAAAAATTGGCTTTGCTATTTTAAGCAACTCTTTCCAATACTGCCTTGGAAATTCTGCTCATATGCACCAAAACTGAATAAATATACATATAGAAGACTACTGGCAGTAAACCATCTGGGTACAAGTGCCCCTTCAGGCTCTTGCAACAAGAAGAAAAGGGTTCATTTACTCTTTCTCTGTTTGCATAATATCCACATGACAATCGAAGTGTGCTTGAGAGTCTGAGTGAGTGCAGGAGCTGGAGACGGTTGATAGGAAGCAGGTTAATGTTGACAGATGTTCCCCCGCATTCTTTCTGAAGATTTCTCCCACTTGTTCTGTTCTGAACAAAGATGGACTGCTTGACCGAGTGGAGAAAGAAAAAAAAAAAGAGCCTGTGTGTGCAAGAAGGTGAATATGTGACATTTTAAGAAGCATGTGGCCTCTGTGTGTGTATTTTAGGATTAGTGTAAAGACTATTACTCAGAAAAAAAAAAGATTAAATTATTTATGGTTTGGGTTCTGGTTTTCTTTCAGCACACCACTCCAATATGCTCTTTTTCTATTATCGCTTTATAGGTCACATAAACTCATTAAAACAATGGTAATTTAACCATATCCTCTTCAACATTAATATAACCAGATGTATTGCAATGTAAGATTTGTCAGTAAAATTTGTCTTGTAAAAAGACAAACTCTTTCAGTTAACTGAGCAATTTAACTCTCCCAATTATTCATAATGTGCTGCAGATTTAGATTAACAGCTCCGTGTTGCTCAAATGAGGGGACTGTTACTTAAACGGGTAATTTAAAGGGAGTGAAAAACACTTGCAATCAATCAAAAAGTACATGTAGAAAAGCAATTTCCTGCTAAGATATGGTAACACCTCCACCTCAGGTAACACTTCAGAGGTATTCACATGTGGTTTGGACTGTTTAATGTGGACGGAGGTCAACAGAGTCCAACAGTATGGTTTAAATTTTGAAGGTTTAAAATCAGTAAGGCCGAGAGTATAAAATCCCATACTTTGTATATTGTTTTAAGAATAAATAAATGAATTATTTACAGTTAATTTGATTTTATTCAAAATGTATGAACTTCCTCTAGAGAGCGGAGTAAATTATTGAAATAAAAAAAGATAAAATCTATTAAATATGAGACTGAAACAAGATTTACTAAGGCTTTATGCAATGCAACTTTTGTGGAAACTGTTCTATTTTCAAAGGGCATAAAACCCAACATACCTGGAGACCTTCAAAATAAAAATACAATTGAAACCAGAGGTTTGCATACACCATGTGAAAAGACAGCTTTTTCCCTCTCTGAAGTTAAATCACAGCAAACTTCTCTTGCTTTAGGTCAGCCAGCGTGATCAAATTATTTCTATTTTCTAAATGCCACAAAAGTTGGAGAAATAACGTCATAGATTTAATTATTAATTTCTTCAAAATCAAAAGTTTGGTAGCACCGTCTTAATTGTATGACTTGGATCAAATGTCTGAAGCCTTTTTTGCACAAAAACATTCATAGATAAAGAGATTTTAGTTTGCTCACTTCAGACTACTTTGAGGTCCTTTCAGAATGAGCTGTTTTAGGGCATCTTGTCGCTTTAAATAAGCTGCTGTTGGCCACGCCCTCTCAACTAGACTTTTACACTTTCATGTGAACATGGTTGCAAACAGGTGCACAGTTATACAACCGTACATCTTTTAGAAGAAGAAATAGAGCCTCCTGCACAACTAACTACAATACAGCAAGTGGTTTCTGGAAGGTAAGTCAATTACAAAACACTTGTTTTCTCCAGCAGCCATTGTACAGGACATGCGGCAGTAAAACCAGCTGACCAAACATGCGGGACCTCGGCTTGGGTTGCGAGGTGACAGGGCTTGGCTTGGCTGGGGTTGCTAGGTAAGGGGGCAGTGCCTTTTAAATGTGACTTAACAATCGGGCAGTTTTTGAAGCGGTTCATTTTCAAGACACCAAAAAACTGACTTATAGCCAGAGTTTTCTAAGCACTTGGCCTGTTATTATAAGCAGTAGCAACGTAAATGGAAATACAAAAACGTGCAAAATGAGAATTTTGCATAATATGTCCTGTTTACCAATGCTGGTCAGAAAAGGAGCACAAATTACAGTATCTATAGGAAGGTTGACATAATTTTACTGTATTAAAGAACAGTGTGGTTATTTGAAAAATGGTAGGATGGACTCGACTAAAAACACTTAAGTCCCAGCACAGTGCCAGCTTAATGCGTCTCCAATGTACTGCAACTCAGACAAGGGAACTGGTGTATGAATCACCAGACAAATATTTGCATTATAAACTCAAACTCAAGCTGCAATCTCTACTTTTATCTTGAATGATCCTTTTGCTCTTGACCAATGGCCAAGTTTGGTTTTTCAAATAGAAGACCAATTTTCTTCTGAAATTTTTGTCTTGGTTTTTGTTTCCATCACCTGACTGTTTGTCAGTATGTAGACCATGTGTCTGGAAACAGGATCAGGAGAAATATTCGCCAAAACATAAAAGGAGTTGAGATAAAACTATTGAATAAGAAACTACTGACCAAGAGCACATCTTCATTCCCACAGCATGTACCTATCAATACAAAAATTTATGCGTGCATGTGTGTGGCCATGCAAGAGAAGCACTGCATGTGTGTTTCTGAGGGGATGTGGGTCATGGTCAGAGCATCGCTCGGGCAAAACCACTGGCCCGGCTCACTTTAGCAGAAAGAGGAGTGGAGCAGATAAGCTCACCCCATCCTCTGCTCTCGAGAGGGGGAGGAGGAGCAGATAAGGACCTGTTTCCCAATGCTACCGCTTGAGGAGGCAGCCGGCCCGGAGGAGGCTTTGAACTGATGCTCACTATCTCCTCTGCCTGGGAAAATTATGAACAGGGTGTCCAGAGAAACAAAAGGCTGATTGAGGGCCGCTGTTCTGTACTCTCGAGGGGAAATCACACAACTATCATGGGTCAGAGAGCACAAAGAGGTGAGGGAATAAGAGCAAGAGGAATGCCAGAGGTGCCTTTCCTCTTGTTCTGGCTTCGCTAAGTTTAGCATTACTGAAGGGACTTGGAGGGAAAACATTAAGTATACATGAGTGATTTTTTTTGTTTGTTTGTAAAACAAACCACACATGAGTAGAGAATACCTGCTTAAACAGACAAAACACTGAGCACCACAGAGGAGAAACGACATTCATTAGGGCGTGAATTACAGTCTGGCATGAGCTTTTGCGCTTTCAAAGACTGGCACAAACATGTTGAGGACAGAATGCAAACTTGTTATGATTTTATACAGTCAGTGGACTCTGCAGCCCTAATTTATCACTTTTGTTTGTACTGAAGATAAAAACTGAATAAACAGAGAAACATTAAAATCTGAGCACGGAGATAATGACCGTAAACAGTTTGAAAGGGTCAGTAACCGTCCGTAATCCGGGCTTTGCTCTTCTAAATTCCTCCCCATTCTGAACAACTGAACTGTCAAGATACTAACCGCTAACCCTGAGCAGCTGACAGTTTGCTGAGAGACAGCGTCCATCTGTAACAATCACTTCCCATCTAAAACCCGTTTAAGCATCTTAACAAAAGTGCAGTTCCTAGACGGCGACTAAATAAAGCCTCTGTCCTGTTTTTGTTACTTGTGTGTTCTTCAGATACGCTACACCAACAAGATACACTGTATAAGTAACTGTGAAAAAAGAAAATGATAAGCAAGAATGATGAAAAATCTGCCCCTTTTCACACAGATTAAATTGTAGAACCGAAAACAAACTTAACTCCCACATTTTATTTTATTTTTAAAAGGTTGCACCACTTTTGTTATCTCCAACATGCAGACAGGAGTGCCAGTGGAACAGAGATAAACATACACAGCTGTCTGTACCTGTTTAAAGAGCTGCAGGTTGACAGCCATGGACAGGAAGTTCTTCATCGTACTCGAGCGATGGTTGGCAAAACTCTCCTCGCAGAATGTTATTGGTTCTCCCTGCAGAGAGAAATGTTTAATTTTACAAATTACAAGTTTTATTTTGTAGCAAAAGAGAAAAAAATGGCTGCTTGAGTTGCAAAGGTCACTCAATAAAAATAAAATTAATGAAAGTTTGTGGTTACAACATGACAGTGTGCAAGGACCTGGATATCAGCTTTCCTATTTGAGTATTTCAACTGATTTCTTCATTAGTGAGAAACAAGTAGAAGATTCGAGTAATACTGAAACAGAAAGGAAACAAAAAGTTTAAGTTTTTAAAATAAATTGAAAACATTCCCCTTTCAACCATTTCCCCTGGCAGCGCTCATATGAGTTGCGCTGGACCAGATGACGGTGTCCCACTAAACTTCCCAGTCCTCCGTATAAACACATTATCACATTATTACCATTTCTTACATCATGTCTGTTGGCCTGTGAGCTATAGACACAGAGGATGACAACAGAACCACTCCGGGCCAATCACACGCTGCCCTCCAGTCAATTCTAATTCATGTTATCTTATAATTAACATAACTCTCACATATTTCAACGATGCTCTAAATTCCTGCGCAGTGAAAACAATGAGCTTTGTCTGTTCAAGGCTACGAGCGCAATGTGGCTCATACAAACAACTGAACAACAGTGGAGAGTAACCTCATTTTCAAGGATGGGAAAATGATAGCAGTGGCCCAAATTACTTCACAAGAACGCAGCTCCAGTTAAATCGTGAAAAGTTTTAAAAGCAAAAAGAAGATTTTTCAACTAAAAGAGGGTAAGGCTAGCGAGTAGGGAGTCCAAACTTTTTTTTCCAAACAGCCAGTTTTATTGATATATTTTATTTAATGAATAAAAAGATTCAATTTTGTTGTTTAAATGCAATTAAGATACTCTTTTGCTGAAACATAATACATATCTGTGTTAGAAGTCCATTCCTGAACATTTTAAAAAAGAAGTGGATGTGTAATGACGTGTCCTAATTCTTTTTTTCACAGACACTTCATGCCTCTGGCTGACAGCTCAGTCAGAGCTTTTCTGGTCACACCACAGTAAGGACTGAAAATTGAAGAATATTAAACTTTTTTTAGCTGGACCACTGATTCTTTACAATATTCTTCCTGATGAGATCACACTGGCAAATTCATATCTGCCCTTTAATCTGCCTCAAAATTAATGTAATGTTTGGCAGTGAATATTTTGATTTGAATGATGTAATATTTGATTATTTTAATTTCCTCTTTTTTGTTGTATATTAAAATGTATTTTATAATTTGGTCTGTGTCTCCTTGTGCTAGTTTATTTTATATTACATTTTTATTGATTTCTTTTTATATCTTTTTTTGGAGAAGCGAAGTTTAATTTTGAAAGGTGCTTTTCTAAAGGGGACATAATCCTACAATAAAAATTTAAGGAAAGTGCAACATTTACTTTGAGCATACTTACAATTTAACCTAGATATATTCATATACCTTGGAGATTTAGCCTTTTATATTTACCAACATGTTCCTTGTGACTGAAAGTTATTTTGTTATATAATGTTTTGGAGTGGAGCAGAACTTTATTATGATAGAGAACCTGTGCTGTGAGGTAAAGATTAGGGTGCTGGTAAGGAAGCTTTCCAACCTTTAAGACTTGAATCTCAGTGCAAGTCTCCACTGGTTTCATTAATACCAATAGACTTGAATATAGTTAATCAGCAATTATCATAATGTTTTATTTCTGTAAAATCTATAAAGACTTTACTATAGGTTATTGAGAAGAGAAATATTTTTTTTTATTTAAATAATTTCCCTTTTTGAAAACAGTAAAGATAAGAAACCATGTCATCAATCTAAGCAAATGTGTGTTAATCTTTTATAAGTAAAAGATCCGCCACAGATAAAATATCTCCTTACCTTGATCTGCCAGGTTTTTTTTCCAGTGACAATGAAAGCAATAATTCAAATCTTTTGTGACAAGCAAGGCTAAATGAGCATTTATGTTCTCCCTAACCGTTCACTTTTTATGTTTCATTTAGAAATGTCTGTGCGAGATGGCCGCTCGTACAGAGCCAAGTTCTGGTTCTGCTGGAGGTTTCTTCCTGTTAAAGGGGAGTTTTTCCTCTCCACTATAACTAAATGCATGACGCTCAGAATGAGGGATTCCTTTAAAGTCAACGACACAACACAAGCAATTGTCTGCTGTCGCTACATACTCATCCAGGAGGAAGAAATGACTCGTTGCAATCTTTTGGGTTTCCTTAGATTGAAAACTTTTTAAAACTAATTTTGATAATAAACTGAGCTTAACGCACCATTTGATAAGTAGGATCAATTGGAATGTATGTGGGATTGAATTGACTTTTTTTGTAAAGTGCCTCAAGAAGACATTTGTTAAACTGAATTGAACTTTGCAGCAGAGAAAAGACACAGACAAAGATTTTAAAGTTCACTTGTTTGAGTGTAAATCTGTTCCTGTGGTAAAAGTCAACATTTTTAAAAGATTTTTAACATATCTTAAACAAGGGTGGCAAAAAAGAGGGTGTTGAACATGATGACACCCTAGCCATTTTCTTAGATCCCATCTTGCTTAACTCTCAGAACTGATTAGAAAATAGTTTGTCTTAATAGTCCTGCTGGTTAAATCAAATTTTGCTAGTTTTTTAACGGAAGATAGCGCGAAACACCTGGCAGAAGAACGTCGAGCTCAAACTGATGGCGTAAGAAAACCCTGTATAATCAGCTGATTGCCTTTCAGCTCATTATCAGGCTCCAGTTTTGTTTCATTTACAGCTCAGCAAGACTCCCACTAAGCATCCACACCCCTCCTTCTGTTGAGGCATATGGGTCTGTGAACCGCTCAGCACAACTCAGCTCTTTCCAGGAGGATCTTTTCTTCAGCTCAGAACACTGAGCTGCGCCGTGATACTCAACAAATACTGCGGGAAACTAAGAGCAACTTCATTAAACTGGATGCTCTGTTTAGGTTTTAACATGTATCTTAAATTGGAGGCTTTTATGCAGACCTTGTCTACAAGCAAACACTGTGAGCGTGAGTGAACTGAGAAATTGCCGCTCACACACGCAAACACACCGCATCTCTGTGCTGGTGTCAGAGGGGAGGCAGTTTGTTCGTGTACTGTCTGTATACAGAGAAAAAGAGAGACAGCATCAATAATGTAGCATCTTGACTCCGGGAGTCCACAAAGTCCAATTAATCTCAAAGACTAAGGAACAAAGGCTTCGCTATTTGACAAACAGGACATGGTGTAGTTTGCTCTGCTCTGACTCAGACTTGATAAGCAGAGAAGATCTAGAAAAGAAATGTTAGGGGGGCTTAGTAAAGGAGAGTTAAACACCAAAGGTGGCTAAAAGGGATCTTCAAAGGGAACGTCCTGACTCCTTCCAGCTCCTCTGACATTTCACTGCTACAGACAAGCCCACCTTAGCTCTGCTCTCCATCTGAAAACACACCTCTTACCCTGAGTCAAAACTGCCACAGCCTTAACAGACGCAAGTGAAGTTTGACTCACTTCACTTCAGATAAGACTGCTACCATGTCCTGTACATCACCAAGAGAAAATCAGTTCCATTCACAAAATGCTTCAGCTTGTGTATATGAATTCATATTATGTGCTTGATACTTTATTTTTTGAGACAGTCTTAAAAGTGTAACAGCTTTTAAAGGTGAGTCAAACTATGCTTATGTTTCAATTAGTTTGAGACCATTTGTACAACAGAAAAATCAGGAATGATTGGATCCCTGGTATTCAGTGAGATTAGGGCTGGACGATATTACTGAAAATGTGTTTCATATCAGTCAAAATCAATATTTATCGATTTGTTTTTTTGTTTTTTTTTAAATAACTGAAATACTGTTAAACTGGTGGTGTGACTTTTCCTGTTTTATCCACAATTTACTCACACTGCTCTCATCTTCTCCTGTTAATCCACAGCATTTTTTAAATTTATTTTTAAGCCATTTTGAGGAACTGTGGCGAAACCGGAAACTATTGCTGCACAAAGTACTTTACAGGTAGTTGGTAGGTAACCAAAGATTGAGAGTTAGTTGATGGCACCACATTGAAATATGTCTGCTATAGTCTTCTGAGCTGAACAGCTGATTTTCTTTTTATGTGAATGGGGATAAGTTTATACATCTTTCTACTAATTTCATTCATGATTTCATATTTATTATTGAGTGAATAAAGTGTTGATGATTTTGCAAAAAACACCGACTTTTTACAGAGGTTCCAACAACTAATATTTACAGCATTTCATATTGGATAAATACATTGAATTAAAAAATAAAACTGAGGGGAAAAACTCTTCAATAACTGTTAGTAAATAATGATGTAGGAGCTTACAGGTTTATATCTGAGCGCATCTCTGTACGATCCAAACAGAGCGGCCTGCGCTCTCAGGAAGGCCCTGGCCACGCCACTTCCTGTTGCCGTGGACTGCTTCTTCAGCTTAGCCTTCAGAGCGGACACCTGGTGGAAAACATCGAGGATGGGAAAGAGTTGTAAATGATAAAGACAGGGATCAGGGAGAGAGGGGAGGGAGACATGGAAGGGTAAAAGTTAAATTATCACCTCTGAAATTGGTGGAGGAAACAGCTAGCCTATTCTGGGTGTGAAGTATCACATTTGCAGGTCATCTCAAAAAAACGGATAGAAAAGAATGAAAGCCTTTCCTTCAAGCTTATCTGTTGTGCTGCTGGGAGCACCTGCTGCTTTGCTAATTGAGCAGCGCATTGGGGCAGGAGGGAGGGGGAGTTGGAAGAAAGGGTAAAGAAGAGAGGAAATAGAAAGTTGTATCTTTGCTCTTCCTCCTTCAGCCCTCCTTCTTCCCCCGCCATCACCTTCCCTCCTTTCATTTCTGCCTCCATGTCTCAAGTCTCCTGGTCCTTCCATCCAGACCTGCTGTTCTCCCCTCCCCTCTTGGCTCTCCCAGACTCCCTCTAGAAAGGGATTCTTGACATAAAACGTTTTTAATTATTTCCCCCCCTCTTCTGGCTCTGTCTCCAGGACTCCAGGCGAGAGTGGAGGAGCAGCAGGCCTGAGCTTGTTTCAGGATGACAAAAGATTCACCCTGGCCACCGGGCCCTGGGGAGTCTGGGAAGGAAGTTGTCAAGAGGCTCTCCTCACCTGCTCAGCAGTGGTCTGACTGTGTTGTGGAAGTGCGAGGAGGAGGCAGAGATACAGTAGTGATGTCATGTAGCGAGGGACTGTCGCTGTCTCTGTGTGGGCTGCACCAGCTTCACACTAAAGCATGTTTCTCGTCTACATTACTCGAAGAAAAAAAAAAATCAATTGTAAGCTGACGCACAGAAGGAAATTAAGGGTTGAAGCTTCAATTCCACTTCTGCAATATGTAATATTGTGTAAGAATAACTTATGATTTTATATGCAAGAAAACAATGTTTAAGGTAACAAGTCAAAACTCTTTAGATTCAAATTTCTACATTTTAAAACTGAAAAATTGACAGCGCATGTAGTGCTGCTCTGTGAAACCAGAAAAAGAGTAAATTAACATTTAGAGTTAGCACTCTGGTTCCTCCATTTAACACTGCATTGTAAATTTCAGCAGTCCAACCCAGTCACTGTTTAAAACAATGCAACACCATGTTGTGACGTGTACGTGTTCTGGTGTGTCGCTGCTGTGAGTGTTTTATTGCCAACAGACTTCTTTTTAGTAGTTCTAATGAGAAAAATGCATTAAACAAACATTTAAATTTTGTCTTTTTAAACAGGCATGTGTGTCAAGATATAGCAAAGTTTTAAAAAGTTATGGGTAAAGATATGAAAATAAATCGGGAATCAGAATCAGTCGAATTTCTGTCGACTGGTTCTGATTTGTGATCAGCTGGTAAAATACAGAAACATAAGTTGTATTGGTATTCTTTTATGAACCCATCAATAAACAGCATATGCATAATAAAAGCTGAGGGACAAATTAAATCTACTGCTCTAATCAAATAACTTACAGAACTCTTGTGTACTGTATCTACTGAAAAAACCTCAAACTTGGAGTTTTTTTTCTTTTAAATAGGGTTGTCTATTATTTTTATAAGAAATATTTTTGTTAGGTAAATATAAAAATTAAATTCTAAGTGTAATGGCTTATATTTTACTGCTCAGTTGCATTGTTTGTACACCAGCATGATTGACAGCGCTAAAATCCTTCCCTTGGCTCTGACCCAATGTTGTATTTCTGCAGTTAGTACTGGAAGCATTGGGAGAAGGCAGAGGAGCTCGATTTTATTCCCCCGGATCATCTCTTTCATATTATACTGTCACGACATCGTGATAGTTTTAACAAATATGCAAAACCTGAGATGTATGTATGTAAAACCTACATAACCCAGCTTTAAGGGCAATGTCATGTTGTTTTTGGAGTGTGGGAGGAAGCTGGAGTACCTGGAGAGAACCCACACATGCACAGGGAGAACATGCAAACTCCACACTGAAAGACCCCATTAGACAACAGAACCATTTTTCTGCAAGGCAACACTGTTACCAACCCCATAATTATCAATATTTTGTATTATTTTTAGCAGCACTACTATTAATTGTTGCTTTTCTGGTTAACCATAGATCATGGCATAAATCTTTTATTACTGTAAAATGTAGTATTTTATACAGTGACAATTTCATCCTGGCCCCCGTCTAATTTCAATCACAGGTGAGATCAATATCACTGGAGCTGGGGAGTCTGAGCAGATCACACATGGAGGAAAGAAATGAGATGCTAAGAGACAAAAGAAAGAAAGGAAGAAAGCAAGATGTCGATCTTAAACTGGGACAAAGACAAAACGAACAGTGTTGATTCCACTCCCCTGGGCTTTCCCCACTCTCCACAGCGTCCCCACGCTGCCACCGCAAAATGCTTCCAGGCATCAAACAGAAAGTTTACCATGGTTAAATTAACAAGTGTCATCTCCATATTCACTCAATCTACTAAATGCTTTTATGTTTATGTAAAGCCCTTTGTGGGATTAATATTTCATGTTTATGTGCTTATCACACATTTTTATTTTTTTTATTTTATTTTTGCGAATCATTAAACTGTCTTCTTTTTGTGGGGAGGAATCAAAGCGAACACGTCGTCGGTCTATGAGGGGGAGGCGTACCCAGAAGACTGTCAGAACAGACGGGATAGCCGAGTTTACCCTGCAGAGTCCTGTACTGCGGCTCTGAAAGGGTGAGCAAACACTTTTTAATGAGGCTGGGGCACAATCTGATTTTTACTTCCCAATAACACAAAAATGCGCAAAAGAGCAACGAGTTTAAAATTAGGAAGAATAAAAGACTGGGGCAAAAAAACATTCCTAATGTTCAGATAAATTGCTATATCTCTCAAATCAAACACTTTTAGTTGTGGCGTGCGAGTGCGAACCTCGTTTTTACTAATAGAAATCAAATCTCGCGACCCGTTCTCGCTCACATTCCAGACAAAAAAAATAAATAAATAAAATGAAATAAACGTGTATTTAGTAATTGGATCTTGAATGTGGTGCCTACGCCACAATCATCAGGTATGCCTCCGCGGTAATGGCTCTGTCAAACTAATTAACTTCTACAGTTTGAGTGAAGCTAACGAGACGTGTACAGGCATCAGAGGAAGGCCAGGCTCTACAGGTGATAACCCTATTTGGCAGTGACATTTTTTAGTGTAAAGTCACAGTGGCGGTGATGAGATCAAAGGCAGAGACTCCCCCATTGGGTCCAATTAGAACTATAGCATTGTACAGGGAAGGGGTGGCAGCAGAAGAGAGGGGAGTGGGTGGCTGAGGGAAAGGGGAAAAGAAAAAAAAACTGTTGAGTTATGATATTCATAATCTATGCAGAGAGGCCTTTCCAGTACAGGTCTTCTCCCCATAGCTGTGATCTTTTCAATTTACATCAAGGGAAGATAGTCGGGGATGAAAGCGGGGCATCCGAGGCGCGCAGCCCACAGAGGGCAGACATGGGGCCTCATTAAGGCCCGGCCCAGACAGCCCCAAACAGGGTTTGAAGTGCGTCATATAAAGAGCACGGGGTCAAAGGTCAGACATAGAACAGATCTCCATTTAACTCTCCAGCTGGAGATGATAATTAGCAGGTGCAATCATGATCCCTGTCTGACTGTAAGAGATGATACCTCCATAGGTGACAGCAGAGTGCGGAGGGCCGAGAATGTCGGTGCGCATGGAGGGCCTCGCTGCGCTTGCATACACACCACCATTCATCAAGCATCACTGCTTATCACGTGTGTGTCTAAAACAAGCTGTATTACATTTTAAAACCTAATTTCCATAATAATTAAAACTATACAATAGCATTAACACAGGATTAATTAAGTAGATATATTTGCTTTGAAATCACCTAAAGAACTGAATGATTAGTTTTGACCAGAAATGCATTTTTCTTCAGATTTCTCAGGTTTCAGTTTGTTCCAACGCAACAAAAAGTTGGATTGGTTCATAAAAATGCATTTAGATTCAGAAACTTCATAAAATCGTATAATTTTACAGTTATTCTTATTAGATATATCACAAGATATTTATTGTACAAGACAAAAAAGTATACTGCAAAAGAAGTATTCTTTTGTTGCGAAAAAAAGTTTTTTCCTTCACTATTATGCCTATTTATCAGAGTTTGGTATGGCTGGTTTGTAACATTCCTGTTTCTGGTAGTAGGAGAAATGTAGGTGCTTTCTATTTAGCTTTTTACTTTTAACTAAATCTTTAATAAGGTAACTGTCTCCATGTGGTTTCTGCTTCTATCTCTTACCTCTTCTATAAATGGGTTTACATTTATGCAACATCCATCATAGAGGTATAGCGACTATTCCAAAGTTCTGACATTCATTTGGGTCCTGAGTCTTATTCAAGGCAACTTCTTCTCCAGTTAATAAAAAGTTTTAGCTCCGACACAATTGAGTGAACAAACCGTTCCTTCAGATGTTTATTGTAAGGAAAGGGGAAGGGGAAGGGGTGGCAGCAATACAGATGTTTATTGTAAGGTTTTGTGGACCATAAAGAGTGAGCCGGATGGACTCCCCTTGCCTTGCAAAGCCTGACTTGTGGATTGTGTAACGCAAGAACAAATCCGAGTTGCAACAATAAGAAGACTTTATATTAGTTCCAATGTTAAAACAAACAAGCAGATAAATGTGCTCCCATCCTTGTTATTGATATGATGCCTGATTAAATTCCAGAGAGAAAACTTAGTGTCACTAACTCTTAGAAAAGTTTAAGACCTTTTCAAGCAACATCTGGTTTGTCTAAAAGTTAGTGCTAAATTTATTCTATACCCAATGTCAACTATTCAGAGTTCATTTTACTCAGTTTAGAGTCAGTCCAGCACAAATCCATTGTAAATCTGACATTTTCCCCGTTTACCCCCACTGTTTACTCCCCTATAGAGGTGGAAACGCAAGCAAAAATGTTTATAAATATTGGTGGGATTTTGCTGTGCATGTTTTGCATTTTAACATATGCAGGTTTCTTAAACAAATAAAGTCGTGTTACTGGACGGTATATAAAGATTTGCAGGTTGCTTTTGACAAATACATGAGCTTTTAAAACGGATGATCATTTTTATGACGTAAAAATACTTCCAGACAATTAAAGAATCATTTATTGTTTCTTGGTGTACAAAATGATTATAGTTTCATATAACTTACTTCAGTTATATTTGCTAAAATATTATTTTTAAATTAATCTATTCATTGAAAAACAGAGATTTTGTATGCAAAAAATGATGTGAGTGAAGGGCAAGAGAGAAAAGGGAAATTTTCAGTTTTTTCAGAAAAAAGAATTATTCTAGTGTTTCTTTATAAATAAAAAAAATATATATAGTAGTTTTAAGTTGATTCTACCTGTCTAAGATTAAAGATCTAGCACTTTTTACCAGAGGTGTGACCAAGTCACTGTGTTGCAAGTCTCAAGTAAGTCTCAAGTCTCTGTCCTCAAGTCCGAGTCAAGTC
>CAEFZY010035710.1:0-16588 GCA_903066815.1 Brachyrhaphis roseni
AAAAGCTAAGGTATATTACTAAAACTTTGAAAACTCTTTCTGTGTACCGTCTGTATGTAGGCACATGCGGCTTATAGATAGGCGCGGCTTATGTATGTACAAAATGGCTTTTCCTTTTGCAAATGTACTGGGTGCGGCTTATAGTCGGGTGCGCGCTATAGTCCGCAAAATACGGTATGTTATTCATAAGCAGGCTTGGGAACTCTATCCATTAAAGCAATAGAATCAGGATTTCGGGGGAGAGTGGGAGGTTTGAGCTCTTTTAATTTGACTATATGAATGACCTTACTTCATTAAAACTACATTAAAAAAGTAATTATCTATCCCTTGTTTCATTGTCTGTTTAAAGGACTCAGACACAGGCATAAATTTAGAGCGCAAGTTGCTGCCCCCTGCTGATCATTGTGGGGACTTGTAAAGAATTTCAAAGTTGATTTCCTCATTTAGAAAAAAAAAAGTCAAAATAATGTGGATCTCATTATAGTAACCTGTAGGGCCAATTGAATTGAATAAATATGAACTTTCAATTAATATTTATGACTCTGAATATCATAACTATGTCCTAGTTTTGAGCTTCAAACTAACAACTGAACAAAAAACTTGTTGAAATTTACTTTTACAGTCATGGTCATGACTGTGAACTTTAAATTTTTGGCTGTAAATTAAATACCAAATTTTTAACTCTAAATTCAAAATAATAACATGAAAACTTTAAATCATTACTATGAAAGAAAAAAAGTTAACTATTATGTTAATACTTTTATACTCAAAATTAAGTTTGACATGCAAAATGATGATTTTGAAACTGAATTATGACTGACAATCAATCCTGCCTATAAATTCCATAAGTATGACTTTTAAACACTTTTTTTAAAATTTTAAAATACTGAATTTTATCTTCTTCTTTTTTAATGCTGGAAATATGCTTTCTTAAGAAAAATTATAATGCTCATCTTGTATATTTTTTCTGTGGTATATAGAAAAAATATGTGTTCATATGTGTTTTGTCCCTTTCAGTGTTCGGTGTTCAGTGCTTTTAATTATGCAGTTTGACGTTAGATTTAGTAGCTGGTTTTCTAGCCATGATTTTATTTATTAAAATAAAATCAGTAGTAGTAGTAACAGGATGTATCAGTTCAATAGTAACTTAACCAGATTAATAGTAATGTAACTGACTTTTTATAGATATTTAATTGAAAAATGTGATACTCTGGTAAATTGTCGTTTTAAAATTGTAATTACTTTAATGTTTGTGTGGGATTTTTGTGGAAGTTTCTGACAATAACCTTGTTTATCCAAATAGCCAAGGTTTTCCCTGGACTGCTAGTCTTGAAGAGAGCATATGATGAGAAAATGGCCGACAAAACATCACAAATATTTAAGGACACTGCTGAAGACATTACTATTGAGGTAAGCACTCATTTATCTTTCCCTGTATTTTATTTTGGCCCAAACATCATACTTAAAAAAATATTGGGGAGTAATGCTGGTATCACCTGTATGCACTTAAGATTAAATTAAAAGATATTTTGTTCTTTGAGCCCAAACACTGCCTATACAAAACACTGTTCACTAAAACGCTATTTTTAATACACAGATTGACAAACAATTCAGTGGTATAAAAAATGGATACAAGAAATCTTTAGTGCTGGAGCTAAGGTAAGTTTCAGAGTGAAAACTGCGTTTTCTATACATTAGTGAATACTTACAGTGTGACGTAAACTAATCCACTTCTTAATTAACAATCTTCCTTAATTGTGAAATTTTTCCACATAGGGAAAAGAAAGCAAAAGTGAGGTCACGGACAAACAATGTTGAAGCATCAATAGAAATAATCTATGAAGCAAGATCTGATATCACAGAAGCAACTGTAACAGAAACGATGGGAAAGGTTGCCTGTGACACCTGTCTACTGGCAGAAAGTTATCAAGGTGGGTTTTATACAAATATGTTCTTATTCTGGAGGTTCTAGTCTAATTTATGTCTCTCTTATACATACAATACATTAATTACAGTTGTCTTCCAGAATATTTTGAATGTTCTGTTAGGAGGTTTTCTGATCTCATCGTCCTTTTTCTTTCCCATTTGAAGTCGAAGACGCTTGCAGTCCCACTGCTTGTGACAAAACATCTTCAAACTGCAACCACACAAATGGCCTTTTGACATGCGAGTGTAACCACGGCTACATTAACACAAGTTACACTGACAGATTATGCGTGGGTAAGGATATTTAATATCAAGGATATTTAATATCAACAGAGTTGAAATGTGTCACTGAGCATTAACTGTAGTGTATCTTTCTGCACTTTAGCATGTCCCGCTGGTGAGAAAGCTGTGGACAACAAATGTGAACCGTAAGTCTATCGACCAGACTGGTTGGCTCCATGGTTGTCTACAAGTGCAACAGTTTTAAGTTAAACTGTCTTTTGTTTCAGATGTGGCTTTGGTCGTACTGGTTTTAACTGTAAGGACGGTGAGTATACAGAAGTGGAATTTGAAGCATATTCATCAAGATGTTGATTTTTATGTTTTGGGTGGGGGAAGGCAGCTTGCTTGGTTTTGGTACATTGTCAAAATTCTGAGTTGGATTGTCATATAAAGGAACTGTTTGCAAAGCTGCACAAAATTTTAGCTCATTCAAAATACAGAATTCATTCTTCATATTCAATATTGAAGTTGCCCTGTAATTTGAAGCTTTTTAATCCTCACAAGCCAGTTGTAGGTGTTACAATGGGGGAACCACATGACTCAGGGTGGAGCCAGTCCTGACCTTGGGCCTTTTGCTGCTTTTCTTTTCCTTCTTTACTAGCTGTGCAAAGGTCACTGGTGTCACAAAAAACTTTTTAAAAAAGGTTATCAAACTAATATGAACACAAGACATCGACTACAAAGTAGTTTAGTAGTTTTTTTGTTTATTTGTTTTGTTTTTACCCAAGTGAATATTCTCTCTAATAAAATCTCACTTTGAGAAATCTCTATAATCAAATTTTCCATTTTGTGGTAAAATTCTTTCCAAAATTGCTTTGTGATCCTGTAAAGGCTGAGACTCATCATTGACGGCTTCTTTGTTGTTTGTTAGAAACATTGTTGATCGTTGTGATCGTTTGCTCTATCCTTGGATTCCTGATGATCGTTGGGTTGATCGCTCAGCCATTGGTATTAAAAAAGTAAGTTTGAACCCCGTTCATTTATCACCTTAGAGACTTTTATAACCACCTTTGTCTTGTATGTTTTTTTCTAAAGCTGCTAGGTGTGCAAGGTCATTTTAAAGTTGGGTGGTTTTACAAATTAATTGCAGATAACAATAGAAAGCTAGCTACAAACACAACATCATAGGACAGACACAGTTGCAGAACTCTGTTATTCTTTTTTCAGATTAAAGAAGAAAGGCTCCAAGAGCAAAGAGGATGACCTTTGGAAATCCAACCAAATCCCTTCCTTTGTCAAGCCTCCACCGTCCTACAGCAGCAGCAGCAACGAGTTTTCCACCTGGATCAAAGAGCCAGCAAACAGTCTGGTAAATTCTGGGTTCCCTCGAATCCCACGGGCAAATACCAGCACCAACTGGGGTAGCAAGACCAACCTGGAGATGACTTCGAGCAACAGCCGACAAAACTTGGTTTATTCGGGGAGAAACTCGGTAGGTATATTTCGGCATGAAGCGTCATGTAAACAAACATCTGTGCTTTATTCACTCACAAATCCTAATATATTTTCTTCTCTGCTGCAGCGATTCAACGACTACCAAGATGATATGTTTTCATTCTCCCAGAGTCGACCCAAAATCAACCCCTATGAGCAGCTCCAGTCCAGAAGCAGCACATACTCTCAGTTCTCAGTACCGAACCACAAACCCTTACGCTCAGATCCGAGGCCAGACAAACCCTTCCTTTAAATAAGACGAGGGAAACAGAATAACTTCACAAATTCCTATAGTGGTGTTTTTCCCAAGTTAGTGCAATTCATTGGAACCCCCCCTGATGTAAAAGATGTAAATAGAAGCCATATCAGCTGAGATGTGCAACGTTATGTAGCAATATCATGTGTTCCTTTATTACTTATAGCTTGTATTTTGGTCTGTTATAAGCTGTAATAAATCAGACTGTCTTTAATTGTTGAAATCATGACATTTGGTTTACAATTACTAAATTCTGAATTAGTTAGTTGAACATGAATACTTAATTTAAGCCATGTATGATCTTTTTTTTAATTGTTGTTGTTCATCTATGAATTTACTAGCGTTGCTCTTGCTCAGCATTTCAGGTATGAGTCTCAGTTTTATGTTGAACTAAGTTTTGGTAAATGAGATGAACTGAAAAACTTCCCAAATCAGAAAAAATCGTCACATCATATGTGAAGATTTTCAGCATTTTTCAATGTGCTTTGTGTAGAAGTGAAATCATTTATCAAATAAGTCCAATAGTTTGTCATATTTATAGCAATGTTTGTGTTGTTTTTTTTTCTCCTTTATTGCCTCATGTGATATAGCCATAAACTGACAAGCTGTAAATCAAAGATTACTTATTTATCTTCTTATTGGAATAATTTCAAATATTATTTTTTTCATATGGAAACAATAAAGTTTGCATTGCTGTTTTTTTGAGTTTCAAATGCTTTATAAGGGGCTGGATAGTGATGCAGTTGTTAGCACTTGCAGCCAGAAGGTCCTGGGGTCTTTCTGCATGGAGTTTGCATGTTCTCTCCATGCATGCCTGGGTTCTCTCTGGATACTTCGACTTCCTCCTACAGTCTAAAAACATGAATGTTAAGTTAATTGGTCTGTCTAAATTGTCCTTTATTGTGTATAGGGGTGTGTGGGTGTGTGTGTGTGTGTGTGTGTGCGCGCGCGCACCTCTCACACACACCCGCTCACCCCCACGCATGCACACACAAACACAGGTAGAGGCTCCCTCACAAGCCTGCAAGGATATGAATGTTAGAAAATTGATGGATATTTTATAAGGGTGATAAATTATGATGGACACATAACAAACAAAATGTTGATATGTATAAAAGTTTATACTTAATAAAAATTATGTTTATTGCTTTATTTTAAAAAGGTACTTTAATCTTTTTTGTTGAGTATAACTGTAAAGTAACACCAAAAACACTTTTAAAAATTGACTAGATGAAGTTATGCATCAAGCCATTAAAGAAATTATTGCAACATCTATGCAGGATAAATGTTTGTCAATTAATTCAACAAAAATATTTACTACACATCCAAAAATTCAGAAATTAAAGTCCAGGTGTCCTTTGTAATTTTCTCCACCAGAGGGAGCTACTCTACAGGAGATGAAATCATTTAGTTTTTTGTGTTTTTATTTTTTCATATTTTTATTTCTTGCTTCTTTCATTTCCACTGTAAAGACTCACTGTTACTAGGGTACTTCACTCCTCTATTAGCAAACTAGTGCACATGTGGATGTCTGCCATTTTTCTTATAAAGACATTCATAAGCAGCTGTATAGATCAGTGTCAGTAGAGTGCTTTAATGAATTTCATTAAGAAGAATATCAATTTGGGAACAACAAACCTCATCATATGTCAGTTACCACAGTATGCCATTATCCTGGCATACATGTATGTCTTACAATTTCAGTCTGGTGCAGGAGTTATGATGCCATTTTAGTCATTTTAATTTATTGTTGAAATTTGTCTTTTTGCCATTCTGTGTTTATTTCCATTCTCCAAATTATATATTTTCAGAACCAACCAATACTCTGCCTGCAGGAGAAAGCAGGACAAAAATTAGAAACTGAATCTAATGAAAGAGCAAGATGTTTAGACTGAAGACAAAGTTCTATGTTTTTAAACTGACTAAAGATACATTAAAAAGGTGTGTATTAGCTTGTAATTCCTTTTTCGTGACAGCAGATGTAAGCAAAAGATTATAACCCAACATTTAAGACTGGCACCAGCTTAACTTAAACGGACATGCACGTCTCATTACATTTAAAAATCATTTCATTACCATGTTCTGGTGTATCTTGGCTAAAATTACACATTTTCACGTTTTTTGTATAATATGACCGTTATTATTCAACTGAAGGTTTGTATCACCAGGATGCACTGTATGTTTGGGATTAAAATCAAATTAAGGGAGAATGTTTGTAATAAGTCATTCAACAAATATTAAAACAAAATGATATATGTGCTAAACAATGAAGTCGCTATGTTACTTTATGCTTTGTGGGCCATCAGGTGACAAAGTTACAGCCACTTTTTATGGCCTTTTTGCTGGCCATGAAAACTAGTTAGTTAAATCTTTATTTCACCAGGCAAAACATTAAAAACAGTTTCTTATTCACAATGTGCCTGAATGTGCTAAACACATGAAAGGCAATGGGGAAGAGAAGTGTTTGTTTGTATGTAAGAAAGGGGCATTGATAATAAATCGAATGTTGGAATGATAGATTATACTCAATTTTTTGTAACCTTTTTAATAGCTATGACTTTGTGTTCTTAGCATTTAAGTATAATTTCAAATTTACAAAAGAGTTTTGAATAACCCAGAAGCTGTGCTTTAGAGATTGAAAGGCTGTGAATGGACCAAAACCATACAAAATGGTGCCAGTGTATCAATGTAAAACACTAGAAGCTTGCAGATTTTCAATAATTTAAATGGAGGAAATACTGAGACCAAGGACGAAACCCTGTGGGACAGCTTAGGAAACAAAAAGAAACTGAGAATATTCAACTCCTGCACTCTGACAGGTATGGTAGTTAGAAAGTTAGAAATTAAAATGGAAGCTTTTGATGAATCAGTGAAAATTGCAGCACAATGGTGACTGGAGTCCAGAGCAGAGGTTACGTCACCCAAATCATTTAAAGCCACTTTGACACATTTATTGCAGAATGGAAACAATGGCTGTGTATGAGATAAGTTATTGGTCTTAAGATAGCAAGTTAACTGTTTATAAATAAGTCTGACCAAAACATTAGAGGCAGAAGGTAAAATGGAAATCAGCTTGTAACTGTTCAGGTCAGACGGTGTTTGAAGCCTAATGGGTTTCCAGTCGGTTGGTATTTTACTTGTATAGATAAATAGGGAGATGGTCACTGAAAGTTCCCTGAATTCAACATTTAAGGGTAAAGCAACAGTTAAATAATATAATAATATTGAATATCTGCAAATTAAAACACTAAAAATAAAAGCGAGACTGAGTTCAACACTTCTTATCTAATCCTCCTATCTGGTCACCATATCCCCGAGGGATTTAATGCCTTATTAGCTAAGCTGTTTAAAAGTAATTAATATTTTTTACACAAAAATACATATTAAATCTCTCTTACAGAAGATCATTTACAAAACCAGGTCCTCTGATATCAGTAAGTATCTGAAAAATATATGTTACCTTTTTGTTGAGATCACCAGGGAACAGTTTTAACATCTCAAATGTCCACAAATGAAAGAACAGCCATGTAAAGTAAACCTGAACACTACTGCTCCAGTTTTACTCATGTGATTCCTCTTGCTTTCATAGCTGGTCCACCTTTCCTCTGTTAACACTGGGGTATTTTAAAGGTTTTATTTATTATGCAAAACCTTATTAAATAGTTTATTATGATTCATTCAGAATAAGTCAATGTATTGTATCTCAGAATATTTTACACTCATGTATAATTACAGACATTTGGTTGCCAGCATAAGGGTGGGACTAGTCCCACCCTGTTTGGTACAACCTGACCTTTGATTGTAAAATGTTCTTTGTTATGACATCACACAATCATAGACATAAATCAATAAAAATACACCCTAATTAAATATCTTTGTCTATGAAAGCAATCAAATCACTGACAGCTGAGATTAGGGAGGGATTGATTACTAAATCTAACCCTGAGTGAGAAATTGTCAGGATCTGTGTTTTTCTGTGTTTATTTTCGAGTTTTCTGTGTATTTATTTCGAGTTCTGTGTCTCTGTGCTCTCTGTGTTGTCCTGTCCTCCCCTTGATTGATCACAGGTGTGTCTCGTTCCCTGATTACCCCTCGTGTATTTATTGTCACCTGTGTCTCTGTCGGGTCCTCGTTTGCCTTCTCCACTCGTTTGCCGTGCCCTACCTGCATTTAGCCCCTGTGTTCTGCTCAGCACTGCTGCCACGGTTGTGGACTTTCTGTCACTTGTTTAATTATCATTAAATTATCATCACTCCGTATCTTACTTGGGTCTCCAGTGTTTGCCTCACCACCTCACCTACACCACTTCATGACAGAAATGAAGGCTTTATGTCACCCGATGTATAGCTGGCTTGCTGCTCATTTACAGAAGTCACTTATATTAACTTCCTCTTTTCAATTATGTCTCTTAAACGCTTGCTCCATTTCAACTTCACCTTGGATTTTGGAGGGAAAATAGTGGTTTAAACACCCATCCCATGTCAACATAACAAAATAACTTGAAGGTATTCAGAGTATCATTCTGATAATGGGAAAGTTACACCCTTGACGAGGCGGGATGCCCATTACAAACAGGTTTCTAAGCTGAAAAATTGTAAACATCACAACTGATACAATCAGAAGTCAGATTGAGCAGAAAATTGTAGGTATTGAGCTTCTATTGCCACCTGAAGAAATGCACCACTCCCAACCAAAAACAACCAATCAGGGCCAGGAGGAGGGTCTTAGGGCTGTCAATCAACCTTGTGTACTAGCTGCTCAATATGTTAATGGCAGAGAAACGACTTACTGGTATATAAAAATTCTTTATCCACTGCTATTGTTAGAGGAGCTCAATATTATGTAATACGATATGTTTTATAAAAGTTTCATGCTGCAGCTTTAACTATCCTTTCTAAGCACATCATGAAAGCACATTTTAAATATGTTGAGATCAAAAGTCTTCTTTAAGTGTACAGAGTATCACAACCGTTTCAGGCCTTGGTAAAGTCATCTGATGTTTCAGAAATCAAAATCTGGTCACCCTAAATTAGGACACTCAGAAATGCAGAGCGGTCTGTCATCAGCACAGCTGTGATAATTAATACTGTGTCCTGATGATTCCCCCCTACAGTAGCACAGATCGGTAGAAAGTGTTGGACCTCAATTAGAACCTTGGAGGACACCACTGTTTACCTTTAATTGTTGTATTTAACATTTGGAAACTGCACTACTTAGATATAACAAAAATATATTTAGTCCCCAGTAAAGCTTATAGCATATACCCAGAGTATGATTTACTAAAACAAGAAAAATAAAAGAATAAATCACCAGTAAATATAAAATAAAAACAACTGTTCTTAACTTTCTTCATAAATGCTCCCATAGCATTAGTTAGTGTTGTCTCTGGTAATACCAGTCAACACAGCTAAACCTGCTTGCTTAATCTGATTGCTAATAACGTCCATTTTTGATTTTTACAATTTATCAGTTTTCAAACCTGTTTGCTAGGAACATGCAGGTTTGTCCAGGGTGTAGTTTTCCCTTAATCAGTGTGATACATCGTTAAGTCATTTTATCATGATGACGTAACAGTAAATGAGTGTTTAAGCCACCCCTTTCCTCCACCAACACCCTAGATGAAGGGGAAATGAAGCAAGAGTTGAAGATATTATCAGTGTAGAGATTCAAAGACAAGATAAAACCAGCAATGAAACGATTTTTCATGTGCAATAAAAACCTTCATTTCCCAGTTTCTATGCATCCCTAATCTCAGTTCAGTTGAGTCCATAGCAACTTTATGCACAATTTATTAAGGTATAATTTTATTGGTTTATGCCTTTGGTGGCGTGATTTCATAAAAGAAATCTTTAAGTCAAAGGTCAGATTGTACGTAGTTCCAATCTGTTTTCCCTGGTAACCAAATGTTTGTGATGATACATGATGCAGGCGGGTCCAAATATTCTTCAAAGAAAATACATTGAGATGTATTGAAAATGAACAATAATAAACTATTCAGTGATTTCTGAATGTATTTATGTTAAGATTAATGAATAAATCAAGGTGTTGCGTTAACAGAGGACCGGTGGCCAGCTATAAAGGCAATAAACACTAAAAATATAAACTTTATTCCTCCAGTATCTTTATGTAGCCTATAAAGTCAAAGGCAGAAATTGTTAGCAACAAGCATTGATTTGGTTGATTAAAAGTCTCCAAACTCTTTGCGACTTCAAAGGCAAATAACAGAAGGGAAGTATTTCCATGACAAGTTTTAGTCATTCCATAAACTTATTTAAACACATTTCTGTTGTACCTTGCTGTTTAAGAAAAATACTTACGACAGGTTTTCAAAAATCATAGAGAAATTTGCAGTTTAGCAAAGTGCTCATCAAACAAAACAATTAAATGAGTGAAAATAAGCGAGAAACCCAAAATCACATAATACAGAAAAATAAATAAATACGATAAAATATGCGCACACTCATCTGTTGCTTTATTAAAGCCAGACACACCTTAATTCTTTGTGGCGTAACCAAATATTGCGAGAGATTTTGGTCCACAGTGACATGATGGCATGACACAGTCATTATAGGTAGTTTGCTTGCACTTTCATGGTGCGATTCTCCCGTTCCACAACATGCCAGAATGTCTCTGTTGGGTCGAGATCTGAAGGCTGTTTCACAAACGCAGGACTCAGAAATCTAAGATAAGAGATAAAACTAAGCTCAATCAATTCATCACGGCCATATTCTATTCACCAAGGCCAAACCAGCCTCCGAAGGTGTGGCTCCACACTGATGGATGATTATGAGGAGTTGAAGCACTTTCAACTCAAGAAAGAAAACAATGACACCACTAGGGCTGAAATGATTCCCCGAATTATTTGAGTACCTCGATTATTAAAATTCCTCAAGGAAAATTTACCTGCGTCAAAGCTTCGTTAACTTATGTTTTACTTAGCGCACCATGTTCCGGCTGTATTACTTGCGTTGAGCCTGGCTCTTTATTGTTAAATTGAATATAATTTCAGATTTTTTTATTACTTCAGGTTAACTTAGAAAGTGAGCTATTATTGTTACAGGTTAGTTTTCTAAACTACAAAAAAGTAACTGTTAGAGATACTCAAAATGAAAAATTGGACTGATATTGACATCCAATAGTAACGCTGGTGTTATGCCAGATTTACCAATATTTTATTTTATAATTTTTTTGTCCGATTACTTGATTAATTGTAAGAATAATCGATAGATGACTGATTATTAAAATATTAGTTTACAACAGCCCTAGACGCCACATTAGCAAACAATTACAGGTCGTTTGAATGTGTAATTATCCTAAAATAGACATTACTAACCACTACCCTAAACTAAAAAAACATCATAATGTAAATCTTATTAATATTTCAACAGAACAAACAGGACAGCAAGACAAAAAAAAAAAAAAACATTTAGCAAAATCTGGGAATATGTGGATAAATGATTAATTATATTATACAAATGAACTGTACTAATGACTTACAAGATCCCTAAATATTGCCCTTAATTAGTTTAACTATGGTTAACTTACTGTTTGAGTTGTGATGCTTTTATTTGAAAGGACAATTTCCGGTTTAACTCTTAGTGCAAAGGCAGTTTAATAATCAACAGACAAGGTAAAGTACTATGAAACGTATGAAATGTATACTGTTAGCAAAAGTATGTTTATGATGTAAATAAGTACATGTTTTAAATGTTGTATGTAAATATTGCAATTGTTATATGCTGAAACTGAAGTTAATTTACAATGTAAATTTTATTTTAAGTTAAAATTTATGCAACACCTTTGCTTCTTTATGAGCTATTTCTCTAATCCTTTGAGCACGTGCAATAGTCTACTAAAGCCCTTCAGTCAAACTTAGAACAACAGTAGTTCAGAAACACAATCTGACAGTAGCAATGTCCATATAGATAAATTATTAACCGATAATGGTACATTCTACCATTATAATGCTAAAAATATTATAGTACTTGCTGCCAAAATGAATGAGTGGTATTTTAATGGCGGTTTATAAAAAAAAGATTAAAACAGAGATAAGAAAATGTAATCAGTGATAAAACATGCTGGTTTCTGTTCTGTTCGGTGTGACCGCTGACTGGACAGATAAGACATCAGGATTATGTAATCCTGGCTGTTAGCCTGGTCTGGAGCAGGCTGGTTGCACGGGATAAATCGCCATGGTCACTTATGCGCTACTGTTTTCATGAAATTGAATCAAAGCTTTATTCAGCCTGGATAACTGGAGAATCCCAGTTTAATCCGCTTTCCTGGTTTTGAGAAACAGCTGGAGGCTATTACTTGATCTCCTTGTTATGTTTGAGTGGGGCTGGACAATATGGCTGAAAAACATATCTGTCAATATCAATAATTGTTGATTAGTTTTTTCTTTTAAATATCTGAAATACTGCAGTTTTCACTCCACACCATTGGGGTTTTTTATTATTATTTCTAAGCAGTTATGAGGCATGGTGGCGAAACCTTAATCTGCTACTACGCAAGTTGCTCAACCAGCTGTTGCTAGGCAACTAAAGAGTGAGTAAGTTAGTTGATGCCACTTACATGGCTCAGCTGGATGTGAGAGGTTTAGTGGCTAAAGCCTTTCCTCTGCCTACATCCCCTAGAATACTGGGAGAGTCATGGTTGGGAGAGAAGATCCCAGTAGATCATCAGCTTCTAAAACACCCTGACCAGCATGTTGCATTTATAGTAACTTAAATCAAATTTCTTCCTTTTCTGATGCGCACTGTAAAATTCACCAAGTCATCCTCAGCATGTCCAGATCCCTGAATGAATGAATTTCTCCAATGTCAATGGTTGATTTGCTATTTGAGTTAAAAAGTAACTGAACAGGTCTACCTTAACATGTGCCCAGAAGTACAATAAAACTAAACATGCAATGAACCAGAGGTCTTGTTATATTTAAGAAAAAACAAAAGCTTAAATGTTAAAAAGTTAACTAGAAACCAAAACAAAACCTATCCTTTTTTATCATTTCTTCTCCACCTGGTAAATGCGATCGTTAAATGTGGTTTTGAACATTTAAATTTAAAGTTTATTTGTAACTTGATTGACTTGAAATCATATCGCTGAAATGTGCTGAAGTGCAGCAAATTTCAGCATACACTTTTCAGCTGAAATACAGTCCATTTCAGTAACAAGACAGTTCAAAGTGCTTTACATCATAAAAACACAAAAATAAAGCCATAAAGGCTACATACAGTCAACAATGAACAGCCAATTTTTACAGCAAGGATTCTTAAAGGTTTAGGTAAGCTATAAGTTTGTATGTTAACTGGAGAGCTCCGTCAGTGACAGACTCCTGCATCCTCGGTGCATAAAGGAGCATTATCGCAGATCCTTGCTCCCAGCATCTAGTTGTGTGGGGGATTGGTGTAAGAATTGCTTTGCTGATGACACAAGCATGAAACGTCTCACAAATGTTCACTATCAGATGCCGATCAATTCCAGAGGTGGAGCCATTTTAAAATGTAAATGCATTAGCAACAGTTGCTAGACAACCAGTTTTGCATAGCAACCATCTGCTAGTCACTACTACATTTTCATTAAATATTCATACAACCTTTTCAGTTTATTGTGTTATCACGTTACATTTTTAAGTCTTCAATATCAAATGTTGTTTTTAAAAGAAACGGCATTTGGTTCTGAAAGCCTAAATTATTTATACAAAAATAATTTGTCAATTTTTTCAGGTCCTACAAACATAGTGGTGTTGTGGCTTGTTGGTGGTGGTGATCTTGTAACATAGATGTTGTCGGTGGGGAACTGATTGAAAATGAAAATCTTCATAATGCCTTCAATTGCTGCAGAGTCATTTTAATCAGCCATTCATTTAAGCCAGGAGTTCAGCAGCAGGGAAACATCTGAAACATGCAGGACAGGAGGCCGTGAGCTGGGCAGGGGACCTCTGGAGAGTCAAGACAACATCACGCAACACGCCCATTAACAGCATGTGCATTTTTTTTTACAACCAATTTAGCGATCTTTACTAGGATTCCTTAGGTCCTTATTGCCCTGTAACGCCCTGGGAGGAGTGGTTACTGATTGATATTTCCCATCTGGAATGATTTCACACTCATGTTACATTTTCAGACTCTCAGGTGTCATCGACATCATAGTTTGTATTGCCTCCAGTCTTTTTATGAGATTAAGTTTTTCCAAGTTTCTTTTTACAATGGCTAATACATTGATTGTGACTTTCATCATCTGGATTGCTGTTGCCACTGTTGGTAAGTGATTGTGGTTTTATATATTATCTTTAAATTACCCTGTTTATTAAAAGTTGTAGAAAATACATTACTAATACAAATTTATTTGTCTATGTGAGGTTAAATGGTGGCTGCTCTAATATTAAAGTAGAAACAGCTTCAATCTTATAAGGAAGGTGAATGGAGAGTTTAACACTTGGATTATATCTATTGGAAAATATAAATTTCCTTTTTTAGATCTCATAACTTAAATTAACCCTGGTAACATAAAGGAGACAATCACCTTTACTTTGGCATTAAAATGAATAGCACAGCGCCCAGAAACTTTTAACTTTATCCACATTATGCTGTTACAGTCTTTTTGCAAATTGCATCAAATTAGTATCTTTCCACAAAAATTTTACACACAAATTTTGCGTTTCCAAAACCCTCAGAATGCTCAAGAACTGAGCTTTAATACTGCTCACCCCGGGAGCGCGCAACTGTGAAGCAATTAATCACCAATAAAATGCTGGTGGCATTTTATTCATCATGCCACTAATGTTGGCCATCAAAAAATAGTATTTTTTTTCTAACTCTCCACTTCATTCACATAAATTTCTATTTCCTGAAATCTTTTTATTAGGCCGTTCTAGACACTTGTACACTTTTATGTGGCAGGGTGATTTATGCTGTACCCCATCAATGAGGGTGAAAATCTGCCATATGTGAATAGAGACAACAAAAGTCCACAAGAAGATTAAACAACTATTTTTGTTTTCTTCCACTGTCGTTTGGAAGAAAACAAAGTTTTATGTATTAATGTCCTTCGTCATTTAGTTATTTTATAATTATATTATCAATCAATCAATCAAATTTTATTTGTATAGCACATTTCAGCAGTAAGGCATTTCAAAGTGCTTTACATCATATCAAAAACAGAAACATAATGCAACGTAGAATCAACAGTAAAAACAATAAAAACAACAATAAAAACACGACATTTAGCGTTTCAGATGTTTGGCAGTTTTATGGAAGTTCATTCCATAGATTTGAGGTGCATAGAAGCTGAATGCTGCTTCTCTATATCTGGTTCTGGGGATGCAGAGCAGACTAGAACCAAAAGAAATTAGTGGTCTGGAAGACTGATACAACAACAGCAGATTTTAATGTATTTTGGTGCTAAGGCCTTTGGTGATGTATAAACTTACAAAAATATTATAAAGTATAATTTTTGAGCTAAATGGAGCCAGTGTAAGGATGTTAGAGCTGTGGTGATGTGCTCTATCTTCCTGGTTTTAGTGAGAACACCAGCAGTGTTCTCGCTGATCCACAATGCTACCAGCAGTAGCATTGTGAATCGGCTATAGCTGTCTGATATACCTGTGAGGATATCTTTAAATCAAATGACTAGATATTTAATGTCAATTGCTGATATTTAGAGAAATTGAAATGAACAGAATTTTATTTAAAGTTTTTTTAATTTTATGATTTAAAAATGATACCATGACATTACAGAGCTGTAAAAATAGTTTTCCTGCAAGACAAAGTTAGAAAGACAACACATTGGAAACATTCATGACAAACATAGGTTATCAGGAAACTCCAACCACAACACCTGCTCCATCAGATATCTAGTGCGTCCAGATATCTGATGTGTTTTTCTCCTGTGTTTCTTATCTAGTAATAAAAGCTGAATTGTTGGAAATTTCATCCATAACTACATCCAATGCAACTAGAGGTCTGACGAAAACTACACAAACTCCAATGAGAATTTCAGCATCACCAACAAAAACTACAGCAGCTAAAATGACAACTTCAAATCCAAAAACTATAGCATCTCGAACAGCTAGAAAGCCTACAAAAGCAACACAAGATCCATCGAGAGTAATAACAGAAACTCCAACCACAAGAGCCACAGCTCCAACAACAACTAAAGCAGTTCCAACCAATATGAAAAGAGCTCCCCTTACATCCAATGCAGATCTAACAACAACAAAAGCAGCTCCAACGACAACTACTGCAGCTCAAACTACAACCACATCAGCAAAAACCACAACAACTGAAGCATCAACAGCAACCACAGCTTCTCCAACAACAAAAACTGAAGAACCTAAAACAACAACAGCAGATCCAACCACAACAACTGAAGAACCTACAACAACCACAGCAGATCCAACCACAACAACTGAAGAACCTACAACAACAACAGCAGATCCAACCACAACAACAGAAGAACCTACAACAACATCAGCAGATCCAACCACAACAACTGAAGAACCTACAACAACAACAGCAGATCCAACCACAACAACTGAAGAACCTACAACAACAGCAGATCCAACCACAACAACTGAAGAACCTACAACAACAGCAGATCCAACCACAACAAGTGAAGAACCTACAACAACTACAGCAGCTCCAACTACGACGACAGAAGCTCCAACAGCAACCACAGCAGATCCAACCA
>CAEFZY010035717.1:0-19634 GCA_903066815.1 Brachyrhaphis roseni
CATCCACCCCCGGGGCCCGGCCACCGAGGAGCTTTTTAACCACCTCGGTGACCTCGTCCCCAGAGATTGGAGAGCCCGACCTAGAGTCCCCAGGCTCAGCTTCCTCAATGGAAGGCATGTTGGTGGGATTGAGGAGGTCCGCCCACCGACCCACAACATCCCGAGTCGAGGTCAGCAGCACATCATCCCCACTATAAACAGTGTTTGTGCTGCACTGCTTCCCCCTCCTGAGACGCCGGATGGTGGACCAGAATCGCCTCGAAGCCGTACAATCATTGTATTCTAAACGCTCTTCACACATTGATTATATATTCACAACAGATTATGCAGGTCTAGTGAAATCAGTAGAATTTTACTTGAAATTAAAATTGTTAGAATTGTAAATTTGGAGACCATTCCTGCTTTGTTATTTGGTGCAATTTCATGCTACAATGAGCCATGAGTAGATGGGTAAACTGTGGTTATGTATAGTCACCAACAACACTCAGATTGTGAAACAAGCTCAATTGGTAGTGATGGGCCTAAACTGCAAAATTATAGCATCAGTTTTAGTTTTTTTTTGTCCACACAACTACTGCGCAATGGATGTCTTGTATGATTTTGGACAATTCACTATAAACCTGAGAGGTTTTTGTGGGAATATTCCAAATGGGTCAACAGTTTCTGAAATGCACACACCAGCCTGTCTGTTATAATTATAGCCATGGCATGTTTAAAATCAATTTTTCTCCCATTCTGTTCACTTTAAACTGTAGGAATCTATCTGTAGATACCTAAATGCATTGAGTTGGTGCCATGGGATTGGCTGAGTTTTTATTGTTAAGCAGTTGAACAGCTGTACATAATAAAGTGGCTGGTAAGTGTAAATTTCTTTGAAATTATTATGACAATGTAACCCACTTAAAGGTGTGTAGACGTCATAGACTAGGTTCGCAGGAGCTGAGATGTAATGCAATAAACACACAGGCAATTGCTGTTTCAGCAACTATTAGTTGACATAAAGAATAATAATAAGTACAAAAGTACATATAATTTTTAATCTGGGCCCTTTTTTAATTAGAAGAACTCACAATGTCTCTAGGAGCTCAATTCCTTGCCAGTGAATGATTGTTCCAAGCAGGGCTGTCACGATTCCTCAAATGATTCAAGTACCTCGATTATTAAAATTCCATAAGGCACATTATCTTCTTCAAAGCTTCGTTATATTATGTTTTACTATTTAGTGCACCGTGTTCCCACCGAATGATTAGTTATGTTGGCCACATTCTCATTTCTGCCAATGAGCTGTTGACAAATGCTAAATGCTAGCAGCAAAACAATTTTCAAGTTCAGTCCTGGGCATGATTAGGGATTTCATTGATTGATGATAAGGTCTGGGTTTTTAGCATTTTCAGGGGATCAATAGTCATCCTTAAAATAACTGCAATAATTGGACCAAAATAGCCTTTTTCCTTCCAGAGCTGCTGCCTCATCTTTGGATCAAAACAAACAGTGGAGAAGGCTGTGGCGGATATACTTACACAGGTGGAGCAGAGCAATGCAGGTATAGGTGGAACACAGTGGACTGCTGTAGCTGGCACTTAGTATAGCTTTACCGACAAACCCTTCCAAATTAAAAGACTTCAATATGTTTTCCTCATTCAGGTTTGTAACTAACATCTCTGAGGTTTAACCATGAATGCCATTAATAGAAAGACACCATATCAACAGGATGTTTGAACAATATCAACAAGTCACAAGCATGCTGCTTCATTTTGTGAATGTGAAGGTAGCAACAGAAATGCTAAGGAAAAAGAAGGGATATAATCAAAACAGTATGATTGCCCTGTGATTCACGCCAAAATACATCTAATCTCACATTAATTAATTTGCTTTTTAATTGGCATTTTAAAAATAGCACTTATGAAATTAGCAGAGAAAAGGCTTGTATGGTCAATTACAGCTAACACTTGGGTTTGGCACAGGAGATATTGGACACAAGCCATAAGTATTTAAATTACACAGAACCAGAGGGCCTGATTACAGCTATGCTGAATTTAGAAGCTGTAATTGTACTCACAGGCACACAATAATGCCATTCAAGGGCTCTTGTTCGAGGTAAGAAGGCTTTCCTGAATGGTGTAAAGGACTGAAATGTAAATTATAAAATCATGTTCAGGTGTCATATTAATTTGAGTGGAAAAACATGTGTCACTTCCAGATTCAAATGCATTTTACAAGCAGGTCAAATCAAAAACATAGTTGCACAATTTGAATCTTTGAATTTATTTATGGACACTGGGCTTTTCAAAGGAGATTGACAAAGACTGCAAGAATTTTTTTTTCTGGAAATGCACAAATCTCTAAAAAAAAAAAACTGTACTACTCAATCTTATGTCTTTTGTTTTACCTACTAATATGTTTTGTTAAATGTGTATAAAAGTTATACACCCTGAAACTTGTCTACATATGTTAACCAAGAACCAAAATGGTCTATTTCTAACACACATAACTTAAAAAAATTTTTTTGTATATATTTGTTAAAACTGTCACCATATTGTGACAGTATAAGACGAGACAGGTAATCTGTGAAAAAAATGAAGCTCTTACACCTCCTCCCAGTGTTACTATTGCTATTTCAAGAAATATGCCGCTCCCGGTGAAAACAACCAATCAGAATCAGGGAGAGCATCCTTTTTTCTCTAAATTAGAAATTTATGGCTGTGGTGACCTTTACTTCACAGTAGATTGACAGGAAAGTGGCTTATGACAGAAGGGGAAAACATGGGGCAAAGGTCAACAGGCCAGGATTCAAACCAGTAATGGCCTCGTCAAGGACTGGCCACCACTATGCCACCTTTGAGCCCCAGGAACAGTATGTCAGCACTGTCAATCTTGCTTGTATGTGCACTGCTAAAAAAAATATATATATAAAAGAAATGTTTTTATAAATTTTTATAACATTGTTTCATGGACGTCGCCATATTGTTTATGCATATCCGGGGTAAATAATGTATGCTAGGTCCGACAACAGTGGTTCAGTCCAGCTAAAACAGAAATGGGTAAATTAAGCCAGATGATTTGAATTGACAGGTGTTTGCTGATCTGCAAGCAGCTGAATTGGGCATAGTAAACCAGGGAAACATCTGAACCATGCAGGACAGGTTGCCTTGAGGACCAGGGTTGGGAAACACTGCTCTACATCATAGTAGTGTTCACTTTTCATATTGAGCCAACTTACCGCCCAGACACAGTAACAATGATTAGCAAAAAACATGTTAACTAAATCGTCCAGATCTGTAGATGGGAGTAAAACCAACAGAACCAAAATATTTCTTTTTAAAAAAGCAAACATATGGAATATGTAATGGAAGTCTGGACATTCTTAGTGTGTAGTTGAAGCCAGATAGAAATGACCAGAAAACACGTTAAAGGTCTCAATGTTTTCCAACATGTGTTTGTGTTCTGTTTAAACAGCTAAAGAAGACATTTCTCATCAGAGCATGTTAGCCTGTGGCTAGAAACCCGAAAACACAGAGGCCTCAGCTACAAAGGAGGACCACGAAATGTCACAAATCAAAAACTCAAAATTCCTCAGTCACCGAGGGGGGAAAAAACCACACAGCCACCACACCACGATATTGCCTTTTGGTCTCGACTTGATAGGGGCAAAATGCATATTCATGAAGTAAGCAACTTGTGATCCCAAACAAAGTAAAGCCCTGGCTTAGGGAGATTGGGCCTGCCGTTAATGACTTCTTCGTTTTAAGCCTGCATAAGAAAGCCCCCCGATTTCCCTGCGCTTGTAGTCCATGAGAATATTTAATACCGTTATTAATCATTTTTAATCCGTTTGCTTTTAATTAAGAAACAGCATGTTGCTGTCCTATCAGCCTGTGCCAGCGCACAGATTAATTGTAGCTTAAGATAGCCGGCCGTGATTGGTGTAATGTATTAGCTAACAAGGCTCCCGGCTTCTAAAGATACTTGTACACTACCTTGGGAACTTGGCACGACTCCAGGGCCCCTCTCTCGTCACATTCTCTCTTCTTCCTCTATCTCTTGTCCCGTGTGTCTTTCCTGTTTGATGCTGCAGTCAGGCGTCTTTGGAAAGCCTTCTCTCTCATCTCGGCATGCTGCTGTGTTTGTAGCACCATTACTCTGATGGCTGGCCAGGCTATCCCTGATGAGGGAACATGATGGAATGGAGTCTTTCATTTTGTTTCTGCCCACAGGCGATACAGTGTAACCTATAGGCTCCCTCTTGCCAGGTTGGGACTTTAGTAAAGACAGGTTCAATTTGACATGCTTGGCCCCCAGTCTGGATTAGGATGTCAGGGAATTGTGGCTTGATGGCTACATCCTCATTAAGTTGTTGTTTTGTCCTGAGGTTTTTGTGAGTGGGAGATGCTTTACCATAAGTATGACTTAGAGTACCACTAACACTAAAACAAGAGAATGCATTAGCACTCTGAGAAGCAAAGCTATGACGTGATGCCAATAGGGATGTTGATGGGGACAGCCTGGCCTGCCTGCTCTGATTTGGCCATCCCTGGGTGTAAGGTGATTTTATCGCAGACTTCCCACAACTCTTCATATGTTGCTAATCATATTATTTGCACTGAAGAATAAACAGCTCTGGAAAAAATGAAGAGACCACTGCACTGAGCCCCACTGAAAACCTCCTGGTTATTCCACCAAATATTGATTTCTGAACTCTTCCTGAGTCTAAACATTAATATTGTTGTTTCTAAATGAACATGAACTTGTTTTCTTTACATTATTTGCCGTCTGAAATCACTGTATCTTTTTTTATTTTTGACTATTTCTCATTTTCTGCAAATTTCTGAAACATGTCAGTGGTTCATAGAGTAAAAAAAACAATGTTCATTTTACTCAAATACCTATAAAAACTAAAATCATAGAAACTGATCATTTCAAGTGGCCTCTTAATGTTTTCTACACCTGTATATTAAAGTCATGACCATTTGTAATAATGTTTATAAAAGCATAATCACACGTACTCACTGAATGAAATTCATTTTTTTTATGATTTAGAGAATTATCTTGATGCAAAACACATATTAACCAAATTTATTCTAATGATTTTAATTACCTACTTGCTACTCCTCAACTCCTGAACTGACACCTCATTCTTCCAATTTGCATCGTTCTTTTGACTTCATATTTAAAATTGGTGTATCCAAGGAATCCTTCATACCTCATAAAACTGGGCAATGCTTTTCATAACTTGCACAACCTACTAGAGCACTTTTGTTTAACAGGAAAACTCCAATGAGGACAATTATAATGCTGTTTTGATGACAAAATAGGGAGAACTACCTCTAACTGACTCAGGATGTCACAGCATATTAGAAGTCTACGGTTAGTGACTGTAATATTCAAGTAGTGGTTTGTTTTTGGTTTACCTCATAATCTTTATAGTCAAGTCAATAAAACAAAGATCAACGTGTGCTTGTGTATATTTGACACAAATACCAGTAAGTGAATGCTGACTTTCACAACCTGAAGGCTTTTTATTACATTCATTCTTAAAGTAGCTCGTTGCCAAGAAGCCTAAAGGGCACAGTGCCCCCCCACTCTGTCTGGGACTAAACTCCATCTACTTCCTTTATTTTTTGGTCCCTAACCACAAACACTGCAGTAAAGCTCTACTCTGCTCTTTACTCAATATTACTGTATTCAAATTTTAACACTGCCTCCTCTTTTAATAACATCAGTATTTAATGTCACTGCATGAACATTTAAGTTACAGTTTATTAACAGTATTAAGACCACTGAACTTGACTGCATTGTTTCATAACTAGGAACAATTTAGAACGTGTGGAACTGACATGGAATCTGTCTAAATGTTTGGATTGAAGAGGTCTTTTCTGTCAAGCGCCTTCAGATGACAGTTATTGTGAATTATTGCTAAACTGAATTGAACTGAGTTGGAAAAGCCTCTTAATTCTTAAGCCTTTTAATTCTTTAAGTCCAAGGCACTGACCAGTAGCCAGGATAATCAACACTCTATTATTGCAATCTGCATCAAAGCACCACAATAAAGCTGATCAGTAAGTCATGTTCAGTGTACGCAGAGGACAGGGTACCTCAGGATTTAATAGGAATGTAAATGGTTTTCAAAAATAATTCCAAACGCTGTGTAGTAAAAAGAAAAAGAAAAACAAATACACTGAGAAACGTCATTGTTGACAGATATTTAGTATAACGATTAAAACCCAACAAAACAAGAAAAAAATATTTTATTTTCATACTAGAGGTGGTGGTTTTTTTAAATAAACTTGAAGCTTAAGTAGATAAAGTAGATTTTAATTTTTTTCTCTGGGATTAATACAGTATATTCATTCATTCATAAATAAAAAATCACCTCCTTAAGTTACAAAAATGATGAGTGAGTAAAATGATCCTATTTGAGAAAATGAATTACAGATTATTGAAATTGAAGTAATGTATTCAAATCTATTTTTTCTGTTAAAATGATATTTTGAGACAGCATGGAGTAAAATGTACCCAAATGAAATGTTTGCTAAAGATTTGTAATGTTTCAATAAACCAATTTTATTGGTTCAATTCTAAAAGTTTGGTTTAGCATTGTTGGTTATAACAAATGTGTAAAAGTGTGAGGGATTTACCCCCTCCTTAACAGTTGTTTTTGTTTTCTATATTCTTGCTTTATTTAATATTTGTGTTTTAATCATCCTCTCTTTTCTCTGAGGTCATGTGTTGCCATGGAAGCGCGCCCATGAGCAGTACTGACAAGGACCGGGTGTTTACAATCTACCTTAATGGGAAGGTCCATTGTTGAGAAGGAGGGAAGATGTTTTTCTTTTATTTTATTTTTTGTTTGGGCCCAGTTTGGTTTGTTAAATTGTTAGTTGTAATTCTGTAAATATTTGTTTAGGAATATTGTTTAGCACCAATGTTTTCTTTTTTCTTCCACCTGAAAATGTAATTGTCTCCGCCCCTTAATTAGTGGCGGCCATGCTTTAAAGGCCAGGTGGTTTGAATCAGAGGGAGATGCTCCCCTCCTGTTGTTGGGAATGCCTGTTGATGTATGCTGTTTGAGGAAAAATATAAAGGAAAGAAAAGGAAAACTCTCTGAATCCTTTCTGTTAATTCATCTCACACCAACAATGCCGCATTAATGTTTAACTGTGAGTTACCGAGCTGATAAAAGTCGTTTACAACAACAGTGTCAAGAACGCTCCAAAGAATGAGTGATAAGCCGAGTGTTTAGAGCTAGTTTAGAGGTTTAAAGAAGTCGTTTCCTCCAATGCTCTTAAACTCAACTAATCTGGTATCTCTACTTAATTTCAAGACACTGGCATGGACAGATTGAAGGAGATGGTGTGTTGTTTTTTTTTTTCTTTAAGATGAGCCTTCCAAATGAATCTCGTCAATAAATTAAGGCATGATTAACAAGTGCAATTGCCCAGAGGATTGAGCAGAGCTGAGGAGAGTCCAGCTGAAGCGGAGATTATCTTTCTTATTAAAGAGAATCACTTTAAGGAGTTGATTACTTTGTGTGTGTGTGTGTTTTTTTTAGTTTTTTTTTTTTTTTTTAAAGAGTTTAAATTTGTGTTTATCTTACAGCTATTGATGCCTTCTTATCTGTTATCACGCTGTGCTGTTTGGGCTTCAGGATGCAGATTGAAAGGCTGAGATCACAAACTTGTCGCTTTTGTTTGGGAATAATTACTTCGGTTTTGGAATCCTTAAACGGATGAAAACGCCGCTTTTTATCTTTTTATTTAACTAGTATAAACATGGCATTATATATTTATTTATTTATTTTCTTTTTTTGTGCATCTGGGTATTCTTTCCACTCCTGGGTTGAATTCCCTTTTTCTTTTTTTTTTTTCCTTGCTACGTTGGACAGACCGAGTCAATAAACAATCTCAGACGTATTATTTTTCAGTAGCTTTCAAAGCTTTGGCTGGGCCGCTCATTTCAGGGAAGGTTTGGCTGCACGCTGGTAGCTGTTATTGTGTTGGAACATGAGTCATTACCTCACTTAAAGGTCTTTGGCACTTTGATGGCATTCTTTAGAAGACTTTTCCTGCACTTATTGCTTCTCCGCCCAACACACACACACACACAAAAACTAAACAAAAAAACACCTTCACACTCTGATGTCGTTATCAGGTTTGTTGGAAACAGCTGATGGAGTCAATTACTGTTTTATAACCATAAAACATCTCACAATGCAGACTTCAGTCTTTTGTTTCTCTACAAATGTCAAGATTATTTTTGCCTCTAGAGGTCCATGACAAAGTTTATAGTTTAGGTTTTATTTTCATTATGAAATTTCACCATCCAGCTGTTTTTACTTGATGATGATGGAGTTGCTCACCTTATTTCTGAGGATTGACCCATCCTCAGAGAAAGATCATTTGACGTGCTTCTATCTGGAATTCCAATTTTTTTTTTTTTTTAGTCCCGATGTCTCATACAATAGGCAATGGCCGTAATTAGGAACAGTAAATTATTGTATTATTGTTGGTTCAATGAGAGATTTAATCAAAGTATTGAAAAATATGATGGAATGTGTGCTGTTTTTAGGGATGCAGCTGTACTACTTCCATTTTATTTTTGAAGACTCTGACTCTACGCAGTGGTAAATGTATTATGTTAAAGGTGCAATGACTTTTTTTTTTTAAATGTAAACTTTTTCTCGTGATTTACACAATAAAATACAAGATGGCATGCTAAAGCTTTGTCATAACAGGCCCGTCATGACAACAAATTTTGCTGAATGATAAATTGTCCCAGAATTTATTGCGATTAAATATGATATTGTTGTTTTGAGACCATTTTCAAGTAATATAATGGTAATGGGATCGTAGTACAAAAACACAAACTCCTTTAACCTCCTCAGCAACTCTACAGAAATAGAAGGGGTACTGGTATAACCCCCCCCCAATATTTCTAATCTGAATGTTCCTGTAAGTTTTGAGGAGCTTTCCATCTCAATTGGCGCTACACCTTTGTAGCTGTATTTGTTTAAACTGACTCGCTCAAAGAAAGGAGGAACCGTCTGTAGTCTTCTGTAGCTGGCATCGACTTCTGGTGGGTTTTTTCTGGGTATTCCTCTTTGCATCTCAACCATCCTCATTTTTTTTTTAACTTTAGGTTAGTTAATCAAATTATTCTCCTGGATGTACTTTCCAGCTCTCTTCTTGAAATTCTCTCCACGCTTGTCAGTAATAGCAGACATTATTTAGTGTTTTCTACCACTGTGGCAGAATGTCGTTGGCAGGAAATCCCTGCCAAGAGTCCACTTCTTCACTGGTTTTCCACTCTCGTGACAATGCCACCAAACTTCCTGAAAAGATTCATGTTTCATATTACAACTGGAAGGCCAGTTCAAGTTGCTTTGCCTTATTTGCAAAACAGGTTTCTGTTGAGAACTTCCCTTTCGTCGTCTGTCACGCTTCGTGGCGGCTGGTGAGCGGCAGCCATCGTTAACGGCGTCATAACGGCACCAGTTCCAAACAGCGGAGTGATTGTGTGACATTTCGTTTGTGGCCCCGTCACTTCGAAAATCAGATGCCTCTTTGTGATTAATCTTCGATTAGACAAAAGAGCGGGAGCTAATGAGACACTTTTTCAGAGGAGAGAGTGATCGGCTCGCTCGGCACACAGTGACAGATGCGGCCCCTGGAGGCCGTCAGATTACTGGAGCATGTTGTTGGCAAAACACAGCTATTAATGATGTGCCAGAACACCGAAACTGAAAAAAACATAAATGACATAAGGATGATGAAAAGATGTTTGAATGGAAACACATTGAAAGCTGTAAAAGGACATGAATTTATACTGGCATTTATACATTTTATTATTTTGCAGAGCTTTTTTAAAAATTTAAATAACTATAAATAGGGGAAACATTACAGTATTTTTTTTCTATGCTTCCTCTTCTTTAAGGGAACTTTATGAGGTAAGTAATGAGAGACCAGATTAGATTAGGGATGTTCGGCTCAAATTAAAATGTGTAGATATAATTGGTGAAATTTTATTCGGGTCAATTTCAGATTTTATCTAAAGAGCTTGGATTTTTTTTACAGCTCTCTTATTGCTGCTGTGACTGTGGTGTCAGCAGCAGAGATTTTACCCCATCACTCTTTGAAAGAGCGGCGTTAACAGAGCTGCACGTATCAGTCCCCTGTGCATATTTCACACGGCTCATTGGCAGGATTAATTGCCAACAAGTCCCCTGTGGTCCAGGAACGCAATTACCAACTGACCCAAATCGCTCTCTTGGCCTGAAGTCACTGTCTCTGCTCTGGCAGCTTTACACCTGAGACACAGTCTCCACATAACCTCACACAAGACCCCCCACTCACAGTCAGGCATCACGGCTCAATTTTACATTCCTTTGATAGGCGCAGTGTGTGCAGTGCAAGACGGAGAGACCTGACGGGTTCTTTTTTTTTTTTTTTAACCCATTAGGCCGTTTTTGTGGTAAGCAAAGGAATCCGATTACCTTGGGATTTCAAGGTCTTGATTTGGGGCTCTTTTATGGGTTTTGATATCTTCTTTTCAGGAATATGTGTCCTTTGAATTCAGACGGTATCTGTTGCAAATGGGGCGCCCTCTTCTTGAAACGAAACGCTAGACAGACACCATCTGCTAGATAAGTTAGTAAATTTTTAGTTTGCAGCTGAGGGTGATTAGATTTAGGGCGTTTTCACACCTGATGGTCCGGTACACTTGATTCTGGAGCAAAGCTGCAACATTTGTTGCATTTTTAGTTGCTGTGGTTCTCTTTCACACAACAAATCAAAGCTTTTGAAAAAACTGTTCCACCCCCCTCGCCTGTGGTGGCGCTGCACCAAGAAAGAACCACTGAAGGAAACAACAGGAATACCTCAGAAGACGACAAACACAGAATCCTCCTTCACAAAACAAAGTGGCATCAGATTTTTAAGTGATTGTAGGATTTCTCTTTTGTCTTTGATAAAAGGCCATGAGCCATTTCTCCAGCTGTCACCAGACTCTTGAGTTTATCCGTGTTGTATTTACCCTGAATGCCCAGCGCTATAGTCTGCTTCCTGCTTTTGGAGCGGTCTTGCATCCATATATGGACTCAAACAACACCAGAATTAACTTCAACCAAACAGAGAAGTTTGTAGGCATGAGAATTTGATTTCACATTCACACCTCCCCAAACTTTCTAGGCAAATGAACTAGAGTTTGATTAAAGCAGCTGGTGTGAATGCAACCATAGTCTTTTGAACAATAACAGCAAAGGGTTTCAGGATACTGCCAGGTCTGGACTAGATCAGCACGACATCTTGAGTCATGTCTTTTAGTCATTCTGTTTCAAATTTCATTGCCCTGTTGATGGCCCAGTTTTGCCAAGGCTTTAACTCTGACTTCATTTGACTCTGAAATACATAAACATAGAGAGGAGTTTATGGTTTACCCAACAGTTTTGAGGAGCAAAGAGGGAGGTGGTCTCAAGGGTGGTGACTCTCTCTGCTACAAATGACATCATTTGTTAATAACCCACTCCCTGAACTCACATGAGGCAAAAGCTGATTGACAAAATGGGAAAGTAAACAGAAATGTGACCGGCTGCATGTGTCGGTGATGTAGAGGTTTGGGGATGAAGAGATGGGCTTTTTTACTAAGATTTCCCACTAATTATCTAGTCCAGGTGTCTGCAACCTGTGGCTCTACAGACTTTCCACAATCGCTCTTGAAATCACATTGGCTAAAAATTATGCAGGATCATTTAATGTTTTTAAATATCATAAAAAAATGCAGGTTTTACCAGTTTTCCGATATTTCTGTACATGGAAAAATTGGGAAATTTCCACAATAGAATGATGCTGAAAATACTTAAAATATATACTGTATATATTTTTTAGAAGAAAAGTTTTTGTCATTAAGTTGAAAACTGTGTGCTGTGCTTTAACAAAATTTTTCACAAATATCAAATGGATAGAAAAATATATTCATCATTTTTTTTCTAAAGCTTTTTCTAATTAAAAAAAAAATGTGTCAAATAAGTTGTGTTTTTTCAAAATGATTACTGAAAGTAAATTGTAAACCAGATTTGGTGTCTCAATTCAGAGATTAGAGTGATCAGTCTACTGCATCAGTGGAGGTTAAAAACATTTTTGCGAAATTGAGGAAATCATTTCAAATTTTGCCGTTTCCATCAGCTTCACTGGAGGGTTTCCTTCCTTTAGCCCTCATCTGTGTCAGTCCTTCAGCTTTCAGACAGAAAAGTAAAGCGTTTTTGAACATCCATCCATCCATCCATCCATTCATCCAATTTGTCCCTAATGGGGTCAGGAGGTGCTGGTGTCTATCTCCAGCTAACGTTCCGGGCGGGAGGTGGGGTTCACCCTAGGCAGGTCGCCAACCTGTCGCAGCGTTTTTGAACAACCAAACGATAAAAAAAAAAATGTTGCAGTTACATAATTGATCCTTTTCCGTCGTTCTCTGAAGCTCCTTTCTGACGGCTCTCTCTCCGTCAGACGGTCCGCAGCCGAGTGGGAACGTTTACATATTGACAGGTTATTTTTGGGGTTTGTGTTTGTCAGAAAGAGTCATCTCAGTGTGAATCCTTCATCTCGTCTGACACCTCCCATATTGTGGAACAGTTGCTCAGACTGATTAACTTCTGTTTGCTTCCAGTCCAAATAAGCAGAGACGGAGCGGCGAGGCTTAGCTGGATGGAAAGCGTTTATTCACAGTTAAGATGAGAGCACTCATGCGTGGTCTTCAGAGCATCGCTAATGCTATTACGAGTAGAACGGAGGGGGCGGAGGGGACTTCCTCATGCTGTTGGACTGTCATAGCGTACAAAGAGAAGCCACCGCTTCCTTGTCCGATGTAATGCACAAGAGGGGACAAAGGCTATCATCTGAGCCTAAGTGTTTTGTCCCAGAATCTGCTTTATTAACAAATTACCTAATTGTGCATATTTGTGCTGTTCAGTCAGCGTTGACTCTTGGCCTCTGTGCTAAATCTGGATGGCTTGTGTCTGACCTTCCCATTTACCGATTTTTTTAAATTTATTATTATTTTAAGGGCTTGTTGGGTGAAAACCAAGGGCGACACAAAACTTGTGTATCAGGTTTGAGGTCACTTGGTGTTAATTTCACATGGATCCATACAATAGAAACATTCCCTAATCTCCTAGATCCCGTCAGTGGGCCAACTTTCACACAAATGTCAAAAGAATGGGGGGGAAAAACAAAACAAAACAGATAAAATGTCACATATTTGTTCTGGTGCTCAATATGGACAGCAGTTACTAGGGGTGCACCGATTGCAGTTTTCTGGCAGATCATCGATCTTTATAAAAATCCCGACCTGCCGATTTCGACTTTGGATGGTACCAATTTATTTTTTTTATCTGAAATGTTGCCAGATATAGCAATAAAGTTGTGTAGTACCTTAACTGTGTACCTCCGAGACCTTTCATTGTCATCGGAAAGGTTTAGAGCCAGCCTCTCTGGACTTGGGACAGGTTCATAGGGGCAGCTGGCAAAGAGGTGTTTAGTTTATGTAAAGAAACAAAGAACATTGTGTGAGTGTGCCATGATCAGAGTGCAGGCTTGCTGTGTGCAGTGAGTGTACCGGTGCTGGAAAGTCTGTAGGCAAGCAAAACAAAGCATAGAGGTAACAGGGCCACAGGAAACGATGGACCACTGCCGCATGTAAGGTAGCAACAAACTGACTGGGCAGGTGGTTGGGTCAGGTGAAACCCAGCGGAGGTTACCTTTGGGCACGGAAGGACAATTCCAGAAAACCCTCTGGAAATTAACTGCTCAGAGATAAGACCTTAGCCTCCTTGCACCGAAAAATAATAATGTTTCAAGATATTATTAGGATATTACTCTGCACACATTTATAATAGTCATCATTTTGTATTAAAAAAACTGTTGAAAATATCAGATGAGTAATCTTACATGCTATAATTACAATGGATTATTAGGGCCATAATAAGAAAAAAATATTATTTCCAGAATAAAGTCATAAAATTATGAGAAAAGCCATAACATATAGACTAAAGAATTACAAGAATAGTCAAAATAATACAAGAATAACATTATTTTGAGAATAAAGTTATATTACAAGAATAAAGTCATAATATTATAACCATTCTAGTAAATACTGCGACTTTATTCTCATACCATTTCAACTTATGAAATGGTATTATCATGGTCATATTATTGCTTTATTCTCTTAATTTATGACTTTGTTCTCGTAATTTTAATGTATTTTTTAAATGTTCTTAGCATAGCCGTGGTACTCGGTGGTACTACAATAATGTACAGAGTGGATAGTATTTATATTTTATATTTTATTCACACATTGCTACTTCCATATAACATTATATCTATTTTAGAACTAAAAAAAGGGTGACCAAATGTGGCGTGCGGGCCATTTGAGGCCCTCTGATTGCTTTAGGTCGAGATCTCACTGATGAAAAGCCCTTTTAAAAAAGATGCAGACAAATAATTTTTCCAAAATGTAAATTGTTAGGCACAGCACAAAGTATTTGTCTTCGACTAGCTGGTTTTTTTTTGTTTTGTTTTGTTTTGTTTTTGCTTTACCTTCTTTTACCAAATAAATGTGCAATATTGTTCACAAAATTACTTTAAAACACAAAATCTTCTCTGTGACATAATTGGCCTTCAAACACGGCCTTGGAAGGATGCAGACCCTACATTTGGACACGCCCACGATGTGTGATCGATAAAACTTTGTTCTTGAAAACAACAACAAGGAAAAATGGCTTCTCAGTTTTGCTCCAAACATTGCTAAAACCTTATCTTGTCCTGCTTACACCTCTGCTGTTTACTGCTGAGATATATGTTGAGACGCAGCCGGTATAGTCAAGTAGGGTTTTGGACAGCTATTTTACTTTTTAAATGCTTCTCATCAAGTAGTTTGTACTTTTCAGCTCATTACTTCATTTTAGTATAAATCGGTCTAAATTAAACCGTTTGAATTCACTCAGCTGTGTTGCGTTGCTTTTCTTCAGGGGAGACTCTCCTGAATGAACAGGCGGTCAGGAAACAGTCAGTGAGCCTTTTCTAATAATCCCACTGACAGCATTCCCTGTTGCCCTGAGGCAGATTCCTGTTAGCCCCGCTGGCTCTGAATGAGGCCTATGCTGACTAAGAAACCATATAGTTGTCAAATTTTGTCTGAATTTTTGGAGTTTACCCATAGGATCACGTATAAAGTAAAGCTAAGTAAAAAGGTGAAGGCATTTCCAAGGATGTGCAAGCGGTGCTGAATGATGAGCATGTTTGTGTCGGCTGTTGTTTAGCTAAAAAAATGACTCCGTAGCTTACAGCACCGGAGTGCTGTACAGCACTAATGTAGGCGAAACTGCAGAGCAATCCAGACGGCAACGTGACGGCAAAGTTTTTCTAATTCTCTTTCAATCCCAGCCATCATGACCTGACGAATAAAGACCTTTTCAGAACTGAAATTGCATTTCTTTGACAGATCGTGGTTCTTTAGAATTGCTGTAATGGTCTAATATTCTTGGATGATCAGTTGTGTTTGATAGCGAATTACTTTATCTGAACATTTAATGGCTTTGATAATTCCAGCATTTAGCTCTTTGTCTTGTTGCCTTGGCCTACGAGACTAAAAAGACTCTCAGAGGTTATCATAATGAGGCTAGCATTGAAGGAAATGGCCTCATTTTATTTAACTACGGAAAAAAAAATATAAGTAAGGCAGAACATTTTCAAGGATGTCCAGGTCAGATTGTAAAGCGAGTTTTCCAATTGGTGATGAAAGTGACTTTGGAATGCTTAAATTAATAGAACTTTACTGTTTTTTGTTCTTCTGGCAGTAAAATAATTTAGTAGCACATACATAGTGCTGCTCAGCAATGTCAACCATCAGATCGTAGTTTGTACGTTACTCCTCGGGTTGACCAACATTAAATATGGTTTTGCATGTTTTTGAGAACGTCTTAAGAGATTTCACTGAATGTATATTAAGTTGTAGTCTCAAAACCGGAGTAAAACCCTGGAATACCCATTGTATTCTGGGTATTCCAGATTAGAATGGGTCCGGTTGTTGCGGACGGTGTCAATATTAGGAACATTATGCCAAAGAAGATCCAGGACATGGCTAACTCTTTCTGACTGACTTATGGTTTAGTATAACAGCTTTTATTTTTGCATTAGCTTTTAAATCAGACAATAACTATCACGTTGTAATGATCCACTGCGTCCAAATACACTCTAACAATCTTCTGTGACTTCTTGAACTTTTATTTGGAAGTTTAAAGATTTAACAGAGTCGCCATTGGCTGATGTAAGATACTCATGCATTTTCCTGTCCACAGCATCAGCATTCACAAAACCTCTTTGAAAAAACTCAGATAAACATTTAATATCCATCCATCCATTATCAAACACGCTTATCCTAAGTGGGGCCGCCAGGGGTACTGGTGCGTGTCTCCAGCGGTCAGGGGTCGAGAGCTGGACAGGTCACCAGTCCATTGCAGACATTTAACATCCATCTGAGATAAATAATGTATTTATGTAATGTATCAGGCTGTATGAGGCTGTTCTACAAGTTTTATTTTGAATTTTTTGGCCGGGAAATATTTCTGAACGGGCTGGTTTGTCTCCAAAGTGAGCTCTCTTTCAGCCAGCTGGCTAGCAGTGTGCAGCAACACACGGAGAAGGCTCAGCACTAATGTTCCCTACAGCTAGAAAGAAACCCACCAGTAATATTTGAGCTTTCTCAACAATAGGAACAGTTGGATGGATTTTTATTTATTTATTTTTTTGCCGTTTTTGAAGCTGCAACCTTCTAAATCCCTGACATAACTCAGTACCCGTGACCGACCCCTACCTCAAATAGTCAGGACAAAAACGGACAGATGTGAAAAACAGAAGAGTGGAGCTGTTTGATCGGGAAACAATAGATTATATATTTCTGATCAAAATGATATTGATAATATGGTTGGATCCTGCCTTGTTTGTTATCTAAACTTTACTCAGATGTATTAAATATTATGTTTGTTCTTTATTAGACACATCAATAACTTAACTCCCTCTCCTATTCAAACTGGTATTGGAGTCCAACTGGTTTGACCCCAGCACTTTGTATTGCCTTGTTGCTGAAAATATGGTATATAAATAAAATGACCTTTACCTTTATTTCCACCTTGATCTGATATGACTACATCCTTGTTTGTTTTTGTTTTAAATATGTTCGTGTTTTTTTTCCAAGGTTCTGCCAGAGGACAGACGTTCTCTGGGCTACCTGCCCTGCAGAAACAAAGACTGGACATGTTCTTTTGTTAAAATGTATTTTAAATATAGTTTATTTTTAGGTCAAATTTGCTATTTAATTTTATCTTGATAAATATTAATTTGTTTATATTGCTTCTTTTTATTTAGGTGTTCCTATGCCATTTGTAATACAAGTTCATCCAAAAACTTTCCCTAATCTGATTAAAAAAAACAAACCTCAGCCGTCAGTTACCCATTAGCTAATATACAACAATCTTTTCCGCTCCAAACCAAACCTTTATTCATCCCACTTCTCCGGTAAGAGTGGCTTTACAGAAAATCGGTGCAGAACTTTGTGAGCTGGATCCCGTCCAGGTAGAACATGAGCACCTGTCAGTGTGGGAATCTCAAGGTTAATTAAAACATTAGCACTCACTCAATCTGCTCCAGGTAAATGAAGGTCTGTATAATTATTTCTGAAAGATCTTCGGTTAGTAATTGTTGTCTCAGACTAATCTACAAGGACAGATGGCTCAATCTGCTAGGCGGACATGTAAAGTCCAGCAGGTCATAGATGTGAGTATTTCACAGTTCTGCGCTCTCAGCAGACACTAGGTAGGAACAGCGAGTGCCAAAGTTTGTAAAAGCACTCCTACCCTTAACAGTAGTTCTCAGTATCTTCCAAACACCTACATTTTTATTTAGTTTCTTGGTATGATGCAGGTTGGCAGGTCTTTAGGAGCAGTTAATATAAATAGAATCTGCATAAGAAACTTTGCAGTGTTTTTGTGACTGATATGTGAGGTGGTCCTTGTAATAAAAGTTTCTCCAAAGCTTCGAATGTGTTCCTCAGACCGTCCGCTGCTCGGCGCCCATAGTATGGGACCTAAACAAAAATAACTACTACATGAGAATTTGAATATTTCTCTGTTATAACAATTCCTCATCAAACCTGAATATTTATCATGAAAAACAGCATGCAGTCACGAATTATGAAACAAGGAATAAACATTGCATTTTGTCAAATGTCATTAAAACCAGTAAGCAATTACACATGAAATATGTTAATCAATATTCCATTTATTACTGATAAAAGGCTATGCTAAACACGCGGCGTTTTAAAGGAGCTCAGTGTTTCAGCTGTTTTACAGTTTTCTGGAAGTTTGTTCCAGATTTGTGGTGCATAGAAGCTGATTGCTGCTTCTCCATGTTTGGTTCTGATTCTGGGGATGCAGAGCAGAACCAGAACCAGAAGACCTGAGAAGCTAACCTATGAAGACTTTATTCATAGGTCAGCCTATATCTGTAATCAATGTGACTACAGATAAACAAATGGATGAGTTTCTCTAGATCTTGTTTGGACATTTATCCTTTAATCCTAGAAATGTTCTTCAGGTGATAGAAGACCGACTTTATAACAACTTTTAAGCTTCTTTGGACCTTAAACCTCAGTAATAAGTACACTGTGTGCACAGTTATTTGTCAAGTCTCATTTATCAGAATCACCAAACACTGTGCTCTCAATTAATCCAAAAAACGTTAACAAACTTCACACACGAATGTTCCAGAAAGTAAAGTTTTGGCTTTCTTAGCATGTGCACGATTATTGGGGAACTATTACTATGCAGGGTTATTACGCAACTAAATGAAAAACACCCATTTTCATTTATTATTTTCATCTGTTCAAGCTTTCCAATAAAACATTTCTGACGTGGAAAAAGAATGAATCGGTGGCCAATGCTGCACTGTTCAGAGAGGTGGGCTGATTCCCTTCACTGGAAATCTGCTGCACAAGAACTTCCCAGCAGTTCTCACTTGGGTTGGGGTCAGATGAGGAAGGGGGTCATGTTCCTATTTAAAGGCTTTAATGGCTAGCCACGCAGCTTTGATGTATGTGATGGAGCATTGTCCTGCAGATACACATCACCTGCTATGATTAAATCCATTAAGGATTCACGTTTATCTGGCTTGAAGTTAGAAAACGTGTCTCAAAAATGCTGATGCGGTCATAATAACTCTTTTAATTATTGTGCACACAGTGTAGAAGTAATATTTGTGTGCCAATGCCAGGTTCAGGCTGCTGCTGAATCTGAATACTGCCCCTCTGTGCCTGACTGCGTGCTTGCAGATAAGCAGTATGTTGGGGGGGAGGAATAGAGAGCATAGAACTTCCAGAACGCTGCTTCGCAAAATTAAGACGGGGGGAAAAAACCAAGTAAACTTAACCTCTTACACCCTGAGGGGGTATAAATTAATTTCTGCCTGACAAAAACACACAAAAGTAAATCACTTATAGCCTCACAGCTATTAGATTTATGAAGAAACTTTTGGTACCTCTGTAAAGGTAAGATGTCATAGAATGGTTTTCTGGTGTCAGCACCATTGTAGCTTTGA
>CAEFZY010035722.1:0-28514 GCA_903066815.1 Brachyrhaphis roseni
GCAGAGCTAAACGTTTAGCTGCTAGCTAACTGATGAGCAGAGCTAAACGTTTAGCTGCTAGCTAACTGATGAGCAGAGCTAAACGTTTAGCTGCTAGCTAACTGATGAGCAGAACTAAACGTTTAGCTGCTAGCTAACTGATGAGCAGAGCTAAAGTTTTAGCTGCTAGCTATAACTGATGAGCAGAGCTAAACGTTTAGCTGCTAGCTAACTGACGAGCAGAGCTAAATGTTTAGCTGCTAGCTAGCTGATGAGCAGAGCTAAAGTTTTAGCTGCTAGCTAACTGATGAGCAGAGCTAAACATTTAGCTGCTAGCTAACTGGGAAGTCTGATCTGTTTGAGTCCAGTGTCTGAATCTGGACCTGAAAATTTTGGATAAAATATTTCTCCTGCGTCACATCAGAACCCTGGACGCATCTCTGGGATTATTTCTCAGGTGTGAAGAAACGAGACGAGAGTTTCAGGAAAGAAAAGTTCTTATGCACTGAAACATCTGATGCAATCTGAGCTCAGCCTCCTTTTCACAGACATGACAGTTTTCAGGAGATTGCAGGAATCCAGAACCGGAGCGGATCAGCCTCATTCACTGGGATTCTGCTGCATGCTATCAGGTCCAGCAGGATCAGCAGACAGAGGAGATCTCCATCAGGCCTCACCAGCGCTTCCTGTGCTCCTTTCATTAAATTTGATGCATGTAATTATGAGCTGCTCTGCTTCAGAGTCCATCTCTCATCATCGCTGGATTAATTTTCCTTTCACAAAAGTCTTTCCTTCATTCTGAGGTGTAATTGAAAAGATAAAAAGACCTTTTTGTGACTTTCTAGAGGTCTTCAGACATCAGAGTGTAGAGCTCAGTAATGAACAGTAATTTGCTTTGACTTGTGTGTGAGTGTGTGTGTGTGTGTGTGTGTGTGTGTTCATGTGTGAAATAAGAGCAGAAAAGCGTCAAACGTCTGACAGAAACAGTTTTTTGTCTGAACACCGGTGAGGATGACGCCTGGAATTAGAGCTCAGAGCCATTAAAGCAGAACGAATGTTTTCTTTGTCTGCAAACATCGATGCGTTCACGTCTGTGTGGACGAAAGAAACCAAAGCTTCGGCTTGTTAGCCCTCAGACTCGGTTCGTTATTTGATTTGCAGAATCCAGACACAGAACGACCTTCGTTTGAGGTCAGATTTGATGAACAGATCTTTATGAAAAGCAGGTTTTGTTTGGTAATTATCAAATCCAGATGATTCATTGGAATAACACGACAGTTAAAACCATAAATTTAACTCTGTGAGGCATAAAGGAGAAGTTCTGGTTTTGTTTTTAAAGTTCAGGTCATTTAAATGAGGCATTTAGGGAAAGAAAAGGAAACTCAGCACAACGGACGCGGATCTGTGGGATTTCTGTCTGTGTGCAGACGCTGAGCTGGTTTTTCACTTCTGAACCAACAGGATGTTGATTTAGACGTTTTCTGATTTAAAATCTTCCAACGCCACACAGAGACGAGGCGGCCGCCTTCTGGCAAACACAAATATCAAACAGTAAAAGTAAAAAACACAATTTAAAGACTTAAAATTTGTTTTCTTCCAGTAAATTAGTCTTCTCCTTTTAATAATTAGAAACATTATTTTGTTCTTAAGGTTATCAAAGATGAAATGAATTTTATAATTTGAAAAATATGCACCTTCTTAAGACATTAAAGTATATTTGGAAACATTTGACCAAAATACATTTAAAAAATAACATACAATAACATGAACACAACAGATTTGATTACAGCTTAGTGTCTCATTCATACCTTAGTTTTAAATTTGACATATTTTCTATCTTACAGTGTGATGATTTTCTGCTTTGTTGACAATAAAAAGCTCAAAATAATCCAACGGATCGTTTCAGATGATGTCACTTTTCTCCACAGGAACAGTTTACGCTTCACAACGTAGATCTATTGTCTCCAGATTGTGTCCTGCTGCTGCAGGCCATGAACTCACACCTAAACTTTAAACTTGTAGTTGAATGTTTCTTCCACTGCAGCTGAAGAATTTTGTTCATGTTTGATCCGTTTTCACAGAGCTTCTTGTTTTACTGATAAATTATCCCTTTAAGCTCTTAAGTGCTCCCCAGAAAAGAAGAGGATCGCCATGGCAACCAGTGACGCAGACGTCCTGGGTTTCTTCGTCTCGTTATGTTTCTCTTTATACTATTATTGTTCCATCATGACTGTTTAAAACCAGGAAGAATTCAAATAAAACCACACAAAGCCTCTTCAGATGAAGAGTGAAGGTCTTTGACAGTTTAGGACAGTTCAAAGGTCAAAGGTCAGTTCAAAAACACAAACGGGCTTCAAAGCTCACAACTGATGTGTTTTTGCTGCTCCAGAAACTTTTATCAACCAAAATGTTTTTTGATTTGTTTTGAGTTTAGTGAACATTTGAAATAAGAGAAAAAAATCTAAAGTGACCTCAGAAATAATAAACTAAATAATAATAAACTAACAGGTGAGGCAATAAGTCAGACAAACTAGTTTATTTTACTTTAACTCATTATTATGGAAACAAATGACTTTCCCACAAACTGGGATGTTCACAGTGGAAATTATACAAAGTGTTGCAAAACCCCAAAGCTTTTATGCAGATTGCCTCAAATATCCATTTATGAAACTTGAGAGAATATTTAGCAGGTTTTAAGAAACGTTCTGGTTTATGTGAAGCATAAGACATTAAACTGTCTTAGAGCAGAGCGTCCAGCACACTGGAGCTGCAATCCTGCAGCTTTTAAATGTTTCTCTGCTGAACCTGATGGTTGAATTTCCAGCAGCCTGTTAATAACACATTCATCTGAAGTAAAGTCTGGAATTACAAAGATTTCTTCATGCTGTTTTTCTCCGGACTGCAGAGTACGACGGTCTGTTAGGACCAGACCGAGATAATTGATTTATTTTTGACTGAATGAAGGTGTAATATTACCATCACCATTGCTACAACTTTATTCTGGTTATAGTTGCTTGTTTTACCATGAAACTGTTTTCCCTCTGAACTCTGAGTCAGGGTCTTTCTGACTGACGCTCCTCTTCCTGCTGCTCTGCAGCCGCATCATGACGAAAGCCGAGTGAAATGCAAACCCTGACGGGAATCTGGAGCATCTGTTTACATGACAGCAGAGTAAAAATGTACAGTAGTGTGACCCAGATCTTTCAGAGGCAGGAACATGACATCTCCAACAGATCGCCCCCTGCAGGTACGACTCAGCAACACAAAGACGAGCAGAAACTGCAGATCTTCACTTTGAGCCACTTAATGACGTTTTCCGCACACACACTTTCAGGAGGTCTCACTCTGATCCGATACAGCTGGAGGATATTTATTCAGGTAAATTGAGGGAAAGCAGGAGAGGAGTCAGAGGGCTGCTGCTGCTGAGAGGCTGAAAATTTAATCAGCATCACATACTGCATGCAATATTTACTTTGTGTTAAAATTGTGTTTAGGAAGAATCAGAGGAGTTTTTCTCAAATGTATTGTGACAACAAAGCTTTCTGCAGATCTATATTAAACACTACAACTCTTCTTTTGTTCTTAGGTTATTGTTTGGTCCTTTCCTTGCTGCAGTTTTATTGTTCGCTGTGTTCAATTTTTCATTCTAAATACAATAAAGATGTAATTCATCCTGAGAGCCGAAGCTTGCCTTCATCCTGTGGAAGGTGGTTCTGTTGTCTCATGTAAAGGTTACATCTTTAGTCCTGTAACTCTGGCAACAGAGGAAGGGGTTAAAGTTTTATCACATAGCAACAACAGCGGCGTAGGAGGAGGAGCTGAAACACCTCCAACTGGAAGAATCCTCTTAAAATCCCTTTCCAAGGTTTCCTGGTACGTCGCAGGACGTCTCGGGACGCCGGAGACGTTTGGAGCTTCCAGAGATCTTTAAATGGTTTTATATGAGTTCTTCTGTCTCACATGTCTGGTTTTACTGGAGGAGTTCAGGCTTAATGGCCAGTTCTGAGGCTTTATGCTGCTGAGACGCAGACAGATCATCAGCTACAAAAGGAACAACAATAAATGCAGAAGATATTACAATTTTTAAAAATATGAATATATTCTTAATATTTTCCCCTATTAACTAAAAGTAAACATAAGAGGGTCAATTTAGACCTGGAAACCTGCATCACTAAAACAAAAGGATTCTAATAATTATCAAAACGTTTAAAATTTTAAAAGTTCATCTTTGTTCCCACATCAAGTTCCAGGAAAATAAAGCTGCAGCAACAACTTTCTATACATTGAAGCAACGCAACTGTAGATCAGGTATCACAGCAACGACCTCTTGATCAAATTAATTAATCTCAAGCCTCAACGATTCACTCACCTCAGTATGCAGGATGCTTAAAATGAAAGTGAAACTGAATGTACCTATTTTCTGATTAATTTGGTTAATTTGAATCTTTTTGTGGCTCTCAGATTATTGACATTTCCTCTGATATTTAAAACATAAGAAGTAAATGACCAAAGTAATGTACTCAGTCCTGATGTAGTTAAACATTATGAATAACAAACCACAGAACTCAACACTTTTTATGTTTTTCCTCCTTTATGAGCTAAAATAATGACACGAAGGTTTTAACAGGAAACTGGTTTTATGAAATCGAAGCCCAACAAAAGAATCCAGGTGAGTTTTAGCCTCAGTTTGTCCAAATGAAATGAAGTCAGTTTTGCTTGCTGTAAAATCAGAAGGATACCCAGGATGAAACCTTGAGGAACTCCGCCTGAAAGTGGAGCTGCAGTTAAACATCACCTGAAGAAACTTACATCTGCATTCATCATTTAAATAAAAACAAAATATGTTTTACATTTCAGATAAACCAATATGCACACAGATAGTTCCTCTTCTTCCAATAGAGATCCTTATTAAATTATTCCAGCACGTCTTATAAAGCTGATAGTTCCATATCTCCAGAACTTTGTTCCATCTCTACCTTTAAGACCTGAAACTTTTCACTTTGACAGTTAAGCTGCCAGAATCCCAGGTTTAGTAAAGACTGACCCACTTTCCTGCACAGTTTATAATTGGTCGTAAACAGAGTGACTGACGGGATGAAGAGGCAGATCAACAGGAGAAAAACAACAACTTTGTCCAACTCTGAGTTAATCATCACTCAGCAGCAGCTCACTTCAGAGACACTTGTCCGGACAGCAGGTGATGTTCCAGCTCCTGACATCTGATTAAAAACGGTTATTTATGAAAGATCCACTTGTTGCTTCGACTGCCGAAAAAGCAAAACACTTTCAGACACTTCAGTCTTGCTGCTGCTCTCATCGTTCCTCAACAGAAAAGTCACCATATTGAACTCGACTTTTTACTTTGCTGTTGTCGTCTGTGAATTCTTCGTCTTTGCATGTTGAAGGAAATCAGAAACTCTGATTTTCTGACTAGAAGTTTGCAGACGATTTTAAAAAGACAAAGCAGCAGGTCAGGAAAAGCCTGAGGAAGGTGGAGGTTTGTTCTACACTAACGAGCAACGACAAGCAACAAGATTTAAAAAATATAAACCATAGAAAGATTAATGCCACTTATTAAACCAGGAAGCAATGACATTTAAACTGGGATTTAACAGGAAAAGAAAAGAAATCTGACATTTTCCAAATAAGACATGCTAAACATATTAAGCTGATTGTTGGATTCTTTATTCAGGATAGTTTAATAAAAGTATTTAGACGTTACAGATGTTCTTCAGGTGTTAGTGAAACATCCTTCAGAGCTGCTGCAACACGGCCAAACCCGGCTAACGCAGACTGGAAAACGTCCAGCATCGGATCAATTTTTAATAACTCCGTTTTAATTAGCAGGACAAACGATGATGGATCACTGCTGACGGAAAAGTTAAAAATGAAAAAGCTGTGAAAGGGAAACCAAGAATCCTGATGTTTCTTTTAAAGGTTAAAGTCAGCAGATATGAGCTACACAAGCAGCCAGACCTTCAGCTCCTACTGCAGGTTTCTCACTCATCTACTGCCTGGACTTTACATCTCTGAGGAGATTCTTCCCTCCATACAGGACTAGTACAGGTCAAAGGTCAAGAAAAGGGAAGCTAACGTCTCTGCAGACCCCACACATCCTGGACACAAACAGTTTAGACTTTTAGCTTCAGGTTGGTGCTATGGAGAGTGCTTCCCTCCAGGCTCTGCTGGAGGCTGAACAGATCCAGTCCAGATGTGTTCACATCGTGTCTGTGTGGACAGGCTGGGGAAGAAATCGGATTTCTCCTCAGTTTTCTCAAACGGCTTCTCCTCCAGTCTTCTTCCAGATTCTGCTGCACATTTAAGACGAGGTTTTAAAACGTCACACGTTTCAAACTCACTGACTGCTTAATAACAAGAGACTTAGCCTGAAAGCTCTGTGGTTTCCTCTGGCAGAAAGTTCAAACCATTTCCAGAGGAAAAGTACTTCGTTATGTTGTTAAGGGGTTTCTGACAACAGAAGGAACTGGGAGGCGAACACAGAGCAGCACAAACAGATTCATCAGCAGATCATTTCTCCTAATCTCCCTCCTGCTGCTTTAATCAGTGCAGAATAAACAGACCTGCCCTCTTTATGTAAAACATCCAGTGTTTGTCAGATAAAGCTGGACCGTTGCAGAGTTCAACCACAGAACACAGATTTACAGCGCAGAGCCTCAGAAACGCATCACAAACTTTTCATATTTTCTCTGAACTTCCATATCTGATTGCATCGTTTATTGAGCAAAATTCAATCTGATTTTTATCTCCTGCAGTCTGTCAGGCTATTGTTAATTAGCTGGGCTGTTAGCTGTTAGCTGGCCTGTTGCCATGCCAACGGTGCCTGAAAGACAGCACCAGGCCCCTTTACTCTCCACAGCAGGACTTCATGACTGACTTTCAGTCGTACAATGAAACTTTATCTGAAGTTTTATTAAAAGGAACTTTAAAACAAGCATGAATTCAAACGGAACCAGACCAACCCAGAGCCAGAGCCGGGTTTGGAGTTGGGTCAGAGTTTGATTACATGTTCACACCTCCGCAAACGAACCGGACCTTCTAGACAAATAGATTGGAGTTGGATTAAAGCCGACTGAACAGGAATGCATCCTTCCTCTTCCTCTTTTCCTTTTCTTTCTACAATGACCTTAATGTGTCACAATCATCTCCTCTAAGACCTGAAGTAAGAGCCTTCATCCAAGCCGGTGGATGACTTTCGCTCTCCTCCTCTTCCTCTGCTCTTGTCACCATCTCTCAGTGGGACTTCATGACCTCCACCTCCGTCCTCACCTGAACAATCAGAGAGGCGCTGAGCGGAGCTCCCTCTGCCTGCAGCAGGAGCCGAGGTGAGAATGAGAAGGTTGATTTATTCCTGAAGCAGATTGGAGATCTCTGACTTGTCAGGTTTATGCTGCTGCTGCAGCTGCAGCATCACTACGGCTCCACGCCGCTGCGACGGCACGCCAGCAGAAAACAGAGCACACAAGGGCACAGATGGTCCGAGGCTTTCACAGAGAAAACACTCTGCTCTGACGCCATGCACACATCTGAGGATAAAAGCAGGAGGAGAAAGGAGGAATCCAGCTTCTACTGTGAATAATTACCGTGGCGACAGGAGAGCCTGTGTTAGGAGGAAGAGCCGCCACCGCTTCGCAGAAACGTAAAAAACACAGAAAAACCTTCATCTGCTTCCTGAGTCCTTCACACAACGACTTCTTTGACTTTGAAATCACAGAAGTAAATGTCAGAATAAGTTTTTACGTTTGGCCCGACTCCATCACAGATCCAATCTTCAGATTTTACATTTTTACAGAGTTTTGTTCCTCTGGTAAGGCACAGACCCAGTGAATGGGAAAGTTTGCTACATCAGAACTTATATGTCAAATAAGTTGAGCCCTTTAGTGCATGAACACACCATCTGATGGTCATGCAAATTTTGAACCAACTTTTAAAATGTTGCAAAACGTAGAAAAGGAGAACCAGTCATGTTTCCATCTATGGGTTTGGAGCGAATCAACCAGATGATGTAAATCGTAGCGGTAATGAAACAGGAAGTAGAGGCTGGAAACTAGCCTGGACCACAGATCCATGCTAGAGGCAGAGTATTCACTAATGGGATCAGGAATATTAACTTGTTGGACTCTGACCGTTGCATCAACAGAAACATATTGATGCTGATTCATTTTTAAAAACTGTTCATCTCTTTCATTGTTATAAACGTCACAAATTGTGCCGATAAATAAGAACAGAGCAAAAGCCAAACAGCTTCAGAAGAGGCTGGTGAAGACGGAGTGAGAGCGTTGGTACCGTTATCCGGTACCAACATGGACCGAAAGGCTCAGAGAAGAAGAAGAAGTTAATCCAGATTAGAGTTTATAAATGCACACAGGGAAACAGTTTCAATGTTCAGAGACATGAACTGTGATCAGATGAAACTAAAACTTAAATGTTTAATAACCATCATTACTCAATTGCATATTCTAAACATATAACTGCCATATTTCTTTTCTAAAATTACATTTCAATAGCTGCAGAGCATCTGCAGGAGAGCAGAATGCATCCAGCCTCGTGAGCGACATGATGTTGGTTTTGGTTCATGAAGCCAGACTTGCAGCTTAACTCAGCAATCCAGCATTTATCCCTGAAGATCCCTCAGAATCTGCATCACATTATCATAAAACACTTTCTGTTAGATTTTTAGAGAAGCTACATATTTAATTCATTATATATGACTTGGTCTTCACCAGTAGTCACCTTACCATCAGTAGGAGAATTCATTTTAATCAGGCCTGCCTGCAGCAGACAGGTTCACAGAGAGAACAGGTTTTTATTTCCCGCCGGGACGCGATACAAACAGATGAGTCAACGGCGCAACGCATCAGGAGAACACATGAATGCTGTGTACACACGGCCACGTGCTGCACCCAGGAGGAAACATGCTGCTGGCTGGGATACACTCAGTTTAACAGCTGAATGTCTTTAAGTCATAATACAGACCAAACGGAAACCATTTAATGGTTTTTAATCTGTCCTGTTATTATAATAAACTATCTTTATTAAACGTATTAGTGAATCTGATGCTTGTAGCAAAATATCAAACCAAGCAGAGGCGTGATGGAGACGAGGTGGAGACCTAAACTCAGATCCATCAGAAACACTCCAGTCTGAAATGGTTCACATGAGTTATAGTGAACCTCAGGAATCCATCCTTAGCCATCAGGCTCACACAGCTAAATCAGACTGTCTCAGTCTGAACAGACAGTTTTCTGATTAAAACTTTGATCTGTTCTGGTTCAACATGTGGAACTAGATCAGATACATATCCAATAGTTTTCAAAGTATCTGCAGTTTGAACATCATGTCTCATTAATATGATTTGTTGTCAGAATTCTGCATCAGAAGAAGCCAGATGTGATCATCCAGACGTCAACAATGGCTGAAGCTTCATGTTGTTAGGATCTTGTGACGATGAAGTTGGTTCTTCATCCACATGCGGCTCATTCTGGGTCCTAAACCGTTCAGAGATCTGACTGCTGCTGCATTTAGTTAGTAGAATGAATGACAAGAAAAAAATAGGATTTCAGCAGAAAAACTGGAATAAAGCATCAAAAGAAGGTTTGATCTCCACCTTGTTCAGAGCAATGCTACAACTATGAATGCCTTGCAGATTTATTAATATCATTACTGACTAAACAGCGCCGGTGTGATGGACAGATGTGTTTCTATTTACCATGAAATTAAAAGGAAAGCAGGAAGTTTGTTATTAGGAGATGAATGCTTCATGTTGTATCTAAGGAGATTTTAATTTGTGCATCAGTTTTCGTCTGTCCTGCCCTGAATCCACTTCAAACTCTAATTGTTGTTGTAAACATCCGATCGGCTCAAATAACTCAGGTTTTCCGTTCTGCAGCGCCACGTCTGAGAACCTTACTGGGCCCATGAACACACCACACTAATGAAGACGTTCGATTCAGAAACGCCATTCAACTTTAATGGAATTCCTCCATTATACACACATGGCCCAGTTCTGGATAATGCTTTACATCTGGGGCCGCTCTCTGAATATTCATGAGAAACTTTGTGCAGCCAGAGGGAGACAAAACAATCCATTGTGGACCTGAAATGAGCTTTGAGCACATGTACGCGTCGGCGCGCGCTGCGCTGGCGGCTCTGATTGTAGGTAAACCTTTTTTAAACAAGGAGAGAGAAAACTGATCTCAGTCCACCAGGACTCATCAACTATTTATGCTCTGCAAGATGTGAAGATCAAACAACCATTGTGATCAAATTAGCATCAAACAGAACCTGTTCAGACTTTTATTACTTTACAAAACTAAGTTTATCATTTAGCTCAGATATGAGTTCACTAATCAAACATGAATCAGAGGTCAGTCAGGACGGAGGTGTCCATCAGATGATGCTTCACCACAAACCAGACGCCCTGAGGGACTCCTCACCAGAAGCCCAGGATAAACGAGGCAGCGGATTCATCTCAGGAGAGCAGGTGGCTGAACTGAAGGCAACAAACCAAACTAATTTCACCGGGCTGAGCCAGCATCTGGCCGGCTTGTCAACAAGATGAACGCTGGAGGCAGAATCCAGTCAAATCAAGACGAATCCCTCAGGCAGGTTTCCTAATCCCTCCAAAACTCATTTAGGTTTAATGAGGAGGACAAATATGTAAACATGTTTAAAAAGTTACAGAAAGATTTAAAAATGTTGTTAAAAACATAATAAATAGCCGTTTTAATAACTGCTAGGCAACACATGTTAATTCCTCCCGTTAGGAGCCGCGTTGTCAGGAGGAACCAGCTTCTTCTGACCTGCTGCTCATTTCACCCACAGAGAGCCGCGAGGAAAACGTCAGAGGTCAGGAGACGACCACCAAACTGGAAGAGCCGGCTCATTTTCAGGATGTGAAGATTTAAAGTCCTGTTTTTATATTTTATTCCCTGTAGAAACAATCAGCGCTGGTTTGACTGGATGATTCTTAAACAGCAGAGAAGTTCAGCACCAAGGAGGGTCAGTCTGACGTCACCACTGACTGCTGAGGTCACATGCTGAGGTCAGCGCTACGCTAAACACCCACGCTAACCAAGTCTCACGACAACAATGGAAAAGTCAGATAAAACCGACGGTATAAAAACGATCATATCTGATTTAGTCATGGAAGTGGCTCAAATCGGATTTTTTTTTTTTTACTTGGGTGGAAAATCAGAATTGGTTCATTCAGACTGTTGAGAAAAAGTCAGATATGTGTCACAGTTACAATCCATGTGAACAAAGTCAGAGTGGTTAAAGACAGAGCTGGAAAATAAAACTCAGTTTATGTCACATCATGGCTGCAGGCATCATGACTTGGAGAAATCAGGCTGAAATCCCAGATTATGTTCCTGTTCAACACAAACTGTTGATGGAAATATGAATCTGGTTTCTACAGATGAAGCCATGCAGAATAAAGAAGCATTAATCTGAGTGTTTGTCACTTCCTAAGTGTTGCAGTTTCCTCCTCCAGGATCTCCGTCAGATGAACGGAGCAGTGTGAGCTGAATAACTGCAGCAGAAAGACGCAGCGTGCTGCAGGAGTGCTGCAGGCAAAGAGCTGCAGCTCCACAAACATCACTGGACTTTGTTTTTCTTCCTTCTGTTTTGTTGAGCATCAGATCCTCCAGGCCATTGTTGGAGCAGCAGGCTGCATCTCTTCAGGTGTTTTCTGATCGTTGTTTCACCACCTGCCCACTTCTTCAGCAGAGCAGGCGCGTCGCTCAGCCACGAGGCGCGGGGTTAAAACAACAGGAAAATAAAAAATAAAATCACCTCTTTATATGTCAGAGAGCAAACAGGAAGGTTATTTCTAATAAATCATCTCAATAACTAAAAGCTATAAGATCCAGATTAAACCAAATGATATTCACAGCAGAATTAGATAAAGAGTTGAAGAATTTAAACTGGCCAAGATAAAGAAACCCAATTTCAAGGTCACAACTTGATGTTTCCAACACCTGGAGGCTTTTTTATCTTAATTTCCTCATCAGTTAAGCTGATTAGAAAGCGGACAGAGTTGTTGGAAGAGCAAGGTTCCTGAGGAATCAGAGGTCAGGCGAGCCGCACGCCGACGTGAAACGAATCAATCTGTCAGAGATAAGAGAGGAGCGGATTACAGCTGGGAACTAAATCACTCGGTTCGACCTCCAGAACGATGAGGGAATCCTGGAACTTTTCCAGGAAGAGGAAGAAACCTGACGTCATGCAGCTGAGGACGATTCCTCTCACTGACAGAACGGGTTCCAGCCCGGCAGACACTGGCCAATAAAACCCAGCAAAACAAAACATCCGTCTGCACAGATGGAAAAAAGTTTTTCCAACAACAGAAAGAGCTGCTGCGTTTCCTCAGGCACCCGGAGCTCAACTCAACTCCACTGATTTAACGTCCTGCAGCGTCTTTAAGGTCAGAGTCTGACTGAAGGAGCGAGTGCCGTTATTATTCCAGACTTTGTAATAATTTATTCCTCTCTGCACTTTTACTTCCAACTTTTGCTCACTTGCATCCCTGCAGTCAGGAAACTCTTCTTCCTGTGGATAAATCCTGGTGTTTCTTGGTGCAACAGAGTGAAGCACCAGGATGGTTCGGACTTTCTGCTCCGGTCAGAACAACCAGAGAACTTCCTCCGTTTCCTGATTCTCCCCTGACAGTCTGGGATGAGATCAGCTGCACGGCCTCGTATTAAACTGCATTTATTCACATGTGATCCTCTGCTGTAATTAAAGTGTCCAATCAGCATCTACTTGATTCAGTCATCAGGTTCATTTCCACTGCTGCTCCTTCAAACGGCAACAAACTTTAATCCAGATTAAACCTTAAATTGGATTAGAAGTCTGCTAGGTTTAAAGTCATCGGAGAGATTTCTACCTTCAAACATCCAGTGATCTGCAGAAATCAGGATTAACTGGATTAGTCACCATGAATCGATTATTGAAATAATAGTCCACTGATTTAGTAATCAATTAATCAATACCTGGGCTAAAAAAGGTCATTTGGTGAAAGAACAACATTCAGCTGTAATTAAACTAAAACTGTACAAAATTATAGACATTTTACATTTAAGATGATGAGCTAACATCATGTTGATGGATTTTTAGCTGCAGATGCTTCTTTTGCTACAAATGATCAGCTATTCAATGATGTTACTGAATTTTTGATTAATGTTTATATATCAATTACATGTTGATTTGCATATTTTAATTTAATTCTGGTATTGCAAAACAAAAGATAAACAATCTGCAGAGATTTGTCTGGTTGTGAGAATTTCCTCCGGATGAATCAACAGGAAAACGGATCAGATGCCGTTTGGAAACTTTCAGCTCCTGAAAACAGAAAGTTTTATTCCAGCAGCAGTTTTAGTTCTGCTACGTTCCCTATTGTTGCATTTAATTCATTCTATTTTATTTGCGTCCACCACAAAGCATTTCCGTCAGGTGTTTGCTAGTTGCTGCTGGCTAGTCTGAAGGAGCTTGAAGGTGTTTTTCACAGGTTAACGGTTGCCATGGAGATTAAAGGATTTCTCTAACATGCATGAAAGAATCAAAGCAAAACTCCAGGAATGGTTTTGATGAAGGAATAAATTTAAAAGAAGTTGGTTTTACATTCTGCCCCTTTAAAGATCTGAATGGAGGAAATAAAACCGTTTTTATTGGCTGAGTTTGTTTCATGAGAAGAGGAGGAGGAAGAGTTTCCCGTCCGGCAGAGCAGCATATGGAAGCGTCTCCTGTTCGCTTGGTGATACATGAGCTGTGACAAACGCGACCCGCAGACGGACTCTTACAAACGGGCATGCAGCCATGGACATGTCCATATGCGTCCACTCTGACACACACACACACACACACACACACACACACACACACCCCCACACACACACACACACACACACACACGGGGCAGTGAGGTGTCAGGCCGAGCTGCAGCGCCTCGTGGTTCTGCTCCATCACAGCAGCGCTTGTCGCCTCATTAACCTCCTCAGACTCGGTCAGCGCTGCAGTCAGCCCGACTGAAACAGGTTCTGTTCATTAATGAGTCCGAACCTCAGAATGGAGACTGCTAGGGAATCACATCCACTCCTGATGAGCTGAGACTCACACCTTTTCCACCTGCTGACAGCAGAAATTCAGCTACAGCTGAAAATGTTCCGTCATTTCGGCCGTTGTGCCAAATGTCCGGCGCGGTCGTCTGGCTGCAGAGGAACCATGTGACTCCATGCAGGTGCAGAGGGAGGAAGGGTCTCTGAGCCGGACCGCCCTCCGTCTGCCGCTCTGCTCTGCACCGCCTCAAAAATCTGCTCCACTCTGATCACTCTCCCAAAACCAACATTATTTATCAGAACCTTCCAGTCCACACTAGAATTAAACATAAAACTCAAAGTGTTGGCAGAAATATTCTAAATTTAAACTGCATGTTGCTCAATTTTTAAATCTGTTCTGAAAAAATGAATTGAAATCATCTGATTTTCCTCCTGTGTGCAGGAGACATAAACGTTTCAGGAGTTTAACTGCAGAAATAAAGTTTAAATGTCGTTTATTTAATATTCCTACTGAAGCCAGAGACTTAGATTTCTTCAGGGTCTGAATGTTCAGCTGGTTTATGACTTTTCAACAATAATTCTCATGATTTAGTTTCTTACCTTCTTGTTTAAGTAAACTTGCAAAATCAATATAAACAAACTGGTTCGATTTCAGCAAAAAGGCCACAAGAAGAAGAGATGAATCAGGAAGTAATCATCCCAAAGTCAGGAATCAAACCATCAACTTCTGCCCACAGCTCCACATTCCTCCTCCTATAACTACCATGTTGACGTCCTGCAGTCAGAGTTATGGCTAGAAATAAAGAAAATAGCTAAAACGTTTATTTTAGGAAAAAGGCTAATGCTAATGCAGTGGCTCCATCAGCTAATGTTTACTAATGTTAATGCACTGACTTCTGATGTTTACTTTGTGGCCCTTGGTTACCAGAAAACACTCTCATCTCTTAGCAACAGATTAACAACAAATATTGTTATTGTTCAAAAAACATAAGATTTCTTCTGCTCTTTTGAAAAACTTATCTTAACTACTGACTACTTAAGAATTGTGCAGAAAAGTGAAAATGTTTTAGTTTTTTTGTCATTGGTGGTATATAATATAAATATATATACAATTATGATATGAATATATATATGAATATTACAAAACAGAAATTCAAAAGTAAAAATCAGATTTATACTTTGTGGCACTTTGCCAAAAAAAAAAAAGCTAATTTCTTAACAAATTAGTATTTTGCATTGCTATGCAACAAATTGCATTGCATGGAAGGCATTCCAATGCTCTCTTATGGCACGCCCCAATAATATTTGGTTCTAAAGTTATTTAATAAGAGGAAGACATCTGAATCAGGATTTCACATTCTGCTCAGTTCAGAATAAACCACATTAACATCTGAGCTGATGGGTTTGGCTTTCTGCACAGTTTCCTCTGAGCAGGTAAAACCAAGATGGCGGCGAATCCCCGCTCTCTGCTCCAGTGAGTCATCAGGATGAGCGGCGTCATGCGTCCTCCACCCATCGCAGCAGATGAGGCGTAGTAAGGAGGCCAACACACAGCGGAGTTCCTCCACTTTCACTGCAGTCTAAATGGAGCGTAATGGGCCCATTCTCTCTCTCCCTCCTTGTTTTATCTGCTCCGTCACCCTCCACCCTGCTTCCATTCCCTCCACCCCTCCTCCACCCTGCCTCCATTCCCTCCACCCCACCCTCCACCCTGCCTCCATCCCCTTCTCTACCCCCTCCTCCACCCGTCTCCCCTGATGATCCTCATTTCTCAGTGAAGGACTGAACTCCTTTATCCCCCAGAAGCAGATAATTAATTAACTCTAGCTCCGGTTAGCTGCTCCACTTCAGGCTGCAGGTTTTGTAGATCTATTGGCACCGTTTTCTAGATTGTAGCTCTAGAATATGACAGCAGCTCTATTGTTCCTTTTCTAGATTTTTCTTAATTTTTTTGTTGATTTGTTGCATGTTTGGACAATTATTCCCTCTGGTTCTGGATGCTGAGCAGCTAGAAGGACTTTTGTGTTTATGTCTTTACTTTTGGACAAATATGATGCGTTGTTATGGCAACTGGGTTGGTTTTTTACAACTGGGAACAGCTGATTAACATATCAAAGGCTCAGATAATACCTGAGGAGCTGAAAATGAGGCAGAGTGAAGGAGGAAATTGAAACCATCAGGAAACGATCGATTCCTCTTCTCCAACGTCTCTCTGACAAAAGCAAAGGAGGCGGATCAGCAGAGCTTCCAGGACGTGTTGCTGTGGAATATCATGTATTGAGCTGTTAGCATGTCACGCAGATAATAAAGGATCATTGAATTTTAAAGCTGATGGAAAACTGTGGGTTTAAGACCAGAGCAGCTTCTGAGCTGAAGGCTGAAACACCTTCCTGCTCAGGCTTCAGCATTTTTATCAAGTCACAACCAAACATTTATGAAACTGATTGGTTTCATAAATGATTAAATGAAGCAGCATCGTCTTCACAGCTTTGACTTCCAAAACATGAGTAAATACTTTTAAATAAATTGAAATCAGTTTGAGCTCCATAGATAATAATCTGTGGCTCTCTGTCGTCAACAGGAGGTTTCTGATCTTTAGAAGGTCACATCGCCGTTGACCTCTGACCTTGTCATTATGCGCTGATGCAAAGCGGTTATTGTTGCTCTGGTCTCCTCTGTCCTTCCTGTTCTCTGGCTGCAGAACCGCAGCAGACAGTCGAACCGTTGCTTTAATAACGGCTGACAGAAACCTGGGAGCCGCAGCAGATAAAGAATCTCTGAGTGGATCAAGTCAGAAACAGAACCGCTGCGTTTGGACTTCATTAGAGCAGCGGAACCGGAACCGTTTATCTGATCGGTTTCACCGCAGAGGCAGAGTCCTCACTGTCCGGCGCCGTCCTGCTTCAGTCTGATTTACAGAGGATGATGGGTAATATTTAACGAGAGGAACTTTTCTGTCTGATACTAAAACTGAGCAAACAACAAACCAAAAAAACTACAAAATGTTATCTTTTGATTTTATAATTCATATTTGTGTCCAACTGGTCCTTGGACACAAATATACCTGTGGTTGCCATGGTAACTTGGTGTCAAAGCACCTCAGAGGGATTATCTATGGGTTGCGGCTTTATGACCATGTTACGCCAACATTAGTGAAGAACAAACAGACTTTGGGTTCTTTAACCAAACCAGAACCACTGGTCAAACAAACCCCTCAACTGGACAAACTTCAAAACGGGAAAGAAAAGAAAACATAACGTTCATGTCGATCCTCATAAGTCAGGAAATGGCAACAAAAATGTTGCTAAAAGTCTCAATTTCTGCTCCGGATCTACCACAACCGGCTCTGATTGGCTGGTTTTAATCCACGACTGCGTTTCGCAGTAAAATTGCTCACATCTGCTCACATCTTTGATGGCAGAGGAAACACAAACTCATTCAGTTAGAAGCAAAAAAAGCAGTGAATTTGGCAGATATTTAAAGAAAAGCAATGCCAGGCCTCATCTGTGAGGCTGTTTCTGTTCATACGGCTGCGACCTGCAGATCTATTAATCGTCCGTCCCGATTCGATGAGAAAACAAGCCGGGATGAGCTGCCAGGCGGCGGCGAAGACGCTGACGCTTCCGTTGGCTTGAGCTGGAATCTAAACGCGCTCATTTCTGGCTGAATGCAGCCAAACTAAATCAGAGCGCCGGTCTGAGCGCAGACAAACAATGACGAATTTCATCTTCATCTCCATCTGAGACACTCCACATGATTACTGCATTCATCCAAACCGTCAGCTCCAATAACCGTCCCAGAAAACCTCAATCACTGTTTTCAACATTCACAGATTCCTATCATGGAGGAGCCTTAATGGAGGCTCGTGCTACAAAAACCACATTAACAGGCGTCACATATTTAACATGCATGAAAGAAATTAGTGGGACGAAGGCAAAAAGCAAACACTAATTAAACTACGCTTATCTGACAGTGGAAGCATGCAGCGAGGAGCGACAAGTGGAGTTTAGCAAACTCATCAGCATAAATACGTTCAAATCTATTTTAACTTCTACATAATAAACACTGATCTGCATCTGAGCCGTTTAATCCGTCGACTTTCAGCTGCTTCTGCAGGAAACTAGAACTACTCAACTTATTTATATCACTTATGTTATTGTGTTTTACAACCAGAGACATGTCAGCAGTAATTCCCCTCAGTTTTCTTATAACCTTACCAGGGAAGTGACCTTTCAGTTCGCTGACATTTATATGGTGGATTTCTCTGTAATCTCTGGCTAAATGATAAAACCACTGATAATAACGGAAAATTACAAAGTGAAAGTTGAGAATATCGAGGCAAGCAGGAAATATAACAACTGAAACCAGAAAGAGGGAAAAATCTCAAAAATCCTGGGATTCTTGTTAGTCGAGTTTCTGCAGAAGCTCCAGTTTTCCATGAAGAAATGATGACGCAAGAACAGAATATTTATATTTATACTGGTTTCTTTACTTTAAATCAAAGTCAACAAGTGTTTGTTTTAAACTGGGCTGCTTTTTATTCTCGTATAAATCCCAGTTTTCACCGTTTCATCTGGATGACATGCAGGTGGTTTGGATGTTCAGGAAACCTCTGAACCACAAACATCAGCGGTTCATCATGGAACCAGGGAGTCAAGTCCAGTCCTGCATCTGGTCCAAATGTTTGTTCTGAACAGCACCAGAACAACGAGCGTTTCTGACAGAGAGATCAACCCAACCGTCCGCTGACCGATGACGGGCCCAGAGCACCAGAGGGGCCAAACCGCCGGAGCCCAGAGGAAACCAGGAAGTGTTTGACTCCGGATGGAGACATGTCTGTGTGTTCTGTGACACAAATTAAGTGAAGCAGAGAAAAAAAGGGCTGTGTGTGTGTTTTGGTGCGCGAGTGTGTTTTGGTGCATGCGTGTGTGTGTGTTGTACAGTAAACTCACTCTCCAGGCTCAGCTTCAGGTAGTGTGAAGCTTATTAGAGCTAATTGGATTCTTTAAGTAGCTTCAGCTCGTTATCTGGAAACATTCAGGAAGCTCGGCTCCTGCAGGGTCTAATTTATCATCATCTGAATGTGAAATACATATCCCATGCCTGACTTTTGATTAAGCTCTCAAATTCTTGTTGTGTGACCAAATCCGACACGCAGTTTGGTTTAATTTCTAAAGGCATGACTTCATCTTGTTTAGCAAGTTTACTTTCTAATTATGCCACAAACTTCAGCCGTACAATGACAGAGCGACCAGCCGTCCTGCGCATGCTGCTGTCTGGCTGGGATCTACAACAGGATGTCTGCTACATCATTATCCAGGGTTTCCCTCAGTGCATCATAAACATGGTGGGTCACAGCTGAAGCATCACTGCTTTTTTATTTGTAACAGTTTTTTATACTCCAGTATCAGTGATGGTATAGTCGGGTTACGTTGGGTTTATAGTCGACACATTTCCCTTAAAATGGCCCATTTAGAAGGTGTTGCTGCAGAGCAGGTTCACATGTACAGACATTTAAATCATCTCTCTATGAAGGCCGTCGTTACGGAAACGACTGCACCAAAGCATGACTGAAGAATAAAAGCCTCAAAGTTTGATCATCATGTTACACACAAACCTCTAGAAGTTTTCCAGGTTCATGTTGAAACCAAACTAACGCAGTGAGACTGATGTGAGCGCATACATCTTTCTGAACAAATAATAAGTGTGTGTGTTTATCTCACACTTAATATATGCTGTGGCAGCGCTTGGCTCTGTGCCCAAGTCGTCTCCTAAAGCTGCATTTTTCTAGGAATCTTCTTCATGGCCTTTTCCGCTGGTGAGCAAAGAGATTAAGCTCTAAAATGACCTCAGGTCAGATGTGCATGTGTGGTTGCATTGAGACTGACCAGCGATCGGTCCAGGGTGGAAAACCACCTGGATGTACACCTGGATGACCGCAAGGACAAGCTGGACTGAATGGATGGATGGATGGATGGATGGATGGATGGATGGATGGATGGATGGATGGATGGATGGATGGATGGATGGATGGGTGGATGGATGGATGGATGGATGGATGGATGGATGGATGGATGGATGGATGGATGGATGGATGGATGGATGGATGGATGCATGGATGGATGGATGGATGGATGGATGGATGGATGGATGGATGGATGGATGGATGGATGGATTGTATCACACTTTATCGAATACAAACATCTGCACAAACACACAAGCTGCCACTTGTTGTTTTTTATATTTCCAAAGTTCTCCAGCTTCTTGGCTTATTTGTCCTTTCTTGTTTCTATCTCAGTCTCAGCTACATTGTCTGTCAGAAATTTGTCTTCTGCAGAGAATAAAACCAGCCTCTGTTCTTGTGTCCGCTCAGAGATTGACATCACATGCTGGGACACGGATCCTGTGGTTGACGAGGACGACGACTAACCCGCTGCTCTGACATCACCGTAGTACCCGGAGGAAGTAGGAACCGAGCTTCATGAAGAAACAGATTTCTTTCTTTTCTAAAAAAGAGCAAACAAACAAAAAAAGTAATAACAAAGGTCTTGCATTAAAACTCTTTCAGTATAATCTTTTAGAGGAAACAGTAGCCACCATTTGAGTTGAAAAGGCTCAGATCTGATCTGTTTTCTGTGTTTATTTATTTTGATTTTTTTTTTTGTTTCTATGCAGATGTTTTAGCCTGGATTGAGGGGTTTTATTTGTGTACATGATTATTTCACGTAGCGACCTGCTGCATTAGAGACAATGAAGCTGAGTGTGCGGCCGGCGGTCCACACTCTTAGTTTGTAGTGCTTTAATAATACTTAAAAAAAAAAAAAAACAAATCCAGCGGATGAAAACAGCTGCCATGTTTATCTTCACTCTCTTCTTTTCTCCTCCCTTCATACCTGAACATATTCACCTCTGCAGCTCATTTAATCATGTATTTAGACTTCACCTTCATGAAGGAAAAGTTATTTATTCGGGTGTATCTGAACTGAAAATCCTTTGAACAAGTCTGTGGCACCGTTTATTTCATCTTTTTCACTCCTTTTGTATGATTTTAAAACTGAGTTCAACATTAAAAGGCTTTTTTTCTGTCCCAGTGCATTTTTATGCTTCTTCTGCCTCCTTGTGGTTGAACTGCAGCCTCACCATCAGCCCTGAGATTCATTCAAATTTACCACTTATATATTTACACAAACAAAACAGTTTAGATAAATATACTGTACATATTTTCCATTTTTTTAAAAGAGCATAGAATTGCAATAAATTTCTTCTGTTAAAGTTTCTCCAGTAGACAAAAATCTAAGTTTCTGTCTGAGGGCAGGATGCCTTACCCTTCTTAGTTTTTAAATCTAGTTTTTAATTTTAATCTTAAAGTTCAGCTTAATTTTATCTTTTTTTTTTTAATTTACTGTTTTTGCCTTTGTATTAACCTGCAGGAGGCCAGATGTCCTGGATTTGTCTCCAAATTAGTGAAGCCTTTCCTTGTTTTGTTTTCCCAATCAAACTTCCTTCTGTTAATTCTATTAGGAATATAAATCTTACGTAATAAATTAATATAAAGTCAGAGAGACTGAAATTAGACACTTAGAAAATTCTAATATAAAGTATATTAGTGGTTGCTATGGTGACTCCCTTTATCCTGGGAGTAGCAGGTGGAGAAAAACAGAAACAGATACAATTTTAAGCATCAAACAAATGTTTTTTGCTTCAATCCTATGAGTTATGAATTTTGTCCCAAGAAATTGGTGGACAGCCTTCTAGCCGTCTCTATCAATTTTTATGTGTCTGCTGTGTTTTATGTTGGAGATATGACAGGTTTTTCAAGGAAGATTCAGAGCCAGAACAGAACAATAGTGAGAGTTATGATGGACCTAATCTGAGATTAGTAGGGATTTGATGGATAACTGTAACAGCAATAACAATGTGAGTAACATCTGGTGAAAGGAGACAAAATTACTTATAATTTGGTGTATAAACTGTACATGCGGCAATAAAAATAAGAGCTTGAAACTAATATAAAGTAAAACATATTTTAATTTTTCGCAGGGTCGGGGACTAGAGTGTGTGACATCATCACAGAGTAGAACAATCATGAAACAGTAACTGCAATTAATGTGAAAATAAAGGTGTGAAAATATCAATTCAGTTTGGTAAAATCCAGCTTTCTGTATCCATTTAAAGTGAAGTGTGACTCTGCCATAAAGCATCATCATGCATACTGAGCTAAGCAGTAGCCCAGTATGCCTGAGTAAGATGTCTGACATTTAGGTCAGTCCAGTCCTTAACATATATTTTATTCTATGTGTTTTTCTGCTAATTTGATTATTCTGTTTATAATTTAGACTTATTTCCAATCAAGCCGAACACGCTATGTGTGTTGGTTATGAATTTTATCAACACTTTGGAAGAAGTAGTAAACTGATGACAGAAACCAAATGTAGTGAAAAGGTAATGGCTTAGTAACATAAAGTGTCGTTCAGTACTTAGCTTAATATATTCTATAAATTTCTCCTAAAATATCTATTCACAAAGCTAACCAAGAAAATTGTTATTCTATTTTTTAAGAAAACCACTAGTTTTGATGAACTTCCTTTTGCCTTCAGTTAGAATAACAAACAGTGCAGCAGCAGCAGCCTTGTATTTGTTGTTTCTGGTGTATCACATGGCCTAGTCCTCGGTCTTTGCTTGAGTCTCACACTTAATTTTTAAGATTGTTTCCCTCAAGAGGAGAAAATGTAGATAAACTAAAGAAATTGAGTAAACTCTGTTTGTGTAAAAATAAATTCTGACACTTCCTTGACATCTGGTACTCAAAGCAGCTTGAAGTATATAAATACATAAAAGAAAATAATCATTGTTGCCCCACACCTGCTAATATTGTTTTGTGCCAAGACAAAGGAACCACCTCAGTATTTTGTCAGTTTGGTTGCTAAGCAATGACTAGTTTGGTTGCTGTGGAAACTGGGTAAAAGGCGGGGCTTGCGGAAGCTGTATGTGTTTTTAATAACCTGTCAATATGTGTGATAGAATCGATTTTCAGGTTCCCGTTTTTGGATTTTAGCACAACAGTGTTGATCTGTTTGCTGTACATCCCTGTAGACAATAAAAAGCAATAAGAGCAGTTTTGTGTGAGAGTGTGATTATGTGTAGACGTCCATGGCATGTTCACATTGCAGTCTAGTATTAAAGTGATAAAACTGATGGTTAAAGCAGCACTTATTGAACTTTTATCTATTATATTTTATAAACAGCTAAAGTGTCTATTGACAGCTGACAAAACACAGTCACCATTTTACATAGTCATTACAATATTGTCAAACATTTATTAAATAAATCTTTATTAAACAAAAAGTGTATAAAACAAACAAGTTTTGCATTAAAGTACATCACATCAAAAGCAAAGACAAGATATGATGTATAAAGAACTCTGGGAGACATTCCATGGATAAATTTAAGCAAAATAAAGTGAGATGCACAATTTAATGAATGAAAATACAATAATACTGACTCTTAAAGAAAAGAGAGAAGAAAAATCACGGGCAGAAAAACTAAATAAAATGCTAAAAAAAAAACATTACGTTTCCGGAAAATATTTTTTGCAATTGGGAAGAAACGTGTTGCTCTTTTTATTATTAATCAATAACATAAACACAAATAAAATAACACCATTCTTATGTCACGTGTTAAAAAACTTAATCCCTGCTCAATTTTTTCAAATCTGCAATTCTGTTAGCTCAGGTCTGTGAAAAATGTATTTTCCACTCCTGTCGCAAACTACATTGAAAATGATTCTGATTCAGTCATAGTTTATTCACCATTTCCATCCAAGCAACCCAAATTCCTTAAAATCTTTTAAATGCTGCTCTTCAGCAACACTTTTTGATGTTTTTCAATGTCAATAGATTTTAAACTTCTCATTTATCTCAGTTTTAGACTTTGTTTCCTCTCAACTGTTTCTTTTCTCAACATTTCTGAACTGAAGTAGTCGCTGCAAGTCCCAGTTCTACCACCGGGTGTCGCCTTTGTCTGTACTTTAGAGCAAACAAGCCAATTGGAGAAAATTTAAGACTTCAGCAAAGTCCATGCCTCCCTCCAGCAAGCAATAGGTTTTCAATAGCTGAGGGTCCATAGAACCAAGGGGCTGATTTTGAACATTACAGCTACAATACAATCTGCAATGAACTTCAAACTGTGGAGAAGATTCACCTTAGTCAGGTTTATGTATATAAAACAGCCAGAGTGATGGAATGCATTAAATCAAAGGATGTCTGTGTTTGATTGGTCTAGCCAAAGACCACACCTAAATCTAACTGAGAATCTGTGGCGAGACTTGAAAACATATCTTCACAGATGCTGTCTGATGATTTAGATGTTTTTGCATAGAAGAATAAGTAAAAATGTAAACATGCAAAGCTAGAGCAGACAAGAAAACATGGAGTGGAAAATTAGTCAGTTGTTGCCTGAATTAGCAAGATCACCATCAGACCTGAGGGAACCAAAACCTTCAGATGAGAGGGAGCAACAGGAAAACATTAAGCTACTCTTCCAACAAGCTCAATGAAAGAGAACCTGCATTTATTTCAATCTAATTATAAAATAAGTACAGTCCTCTTCTGGCAAATTATAACCCAGTCCAACTCAGAGGACATCCCTTTCTCAGTTGTTGTCATAGCGATGTGGCATTAGGGGTGGATGAGACTGTTACTTTACAACATGTAAACACTGCTGAACAGGTTTCCAGGCAACTTGCAGTCTCAGAGATGCCATCCCAGACTGGATGAAGAGAGTCGGGTCGTGGCTGAACTTCTCCTGTATCTGTTTCCTTCAGTTGTTTTAGACGAAATGTTTGTGCAGATGGACTCACACTGTCAAAGAAGCATTATCGTCTCTACTGCAATAAGCCTAAAATAATGTTTCAGTGAAGCTTTCATCACTTTCTTATGTTAATATTCCTTCTCTAAATCTGAGGACATGTAGAGATGAAGACTTTCAGGTGTTACTTCATCCTGTTCCTTCTGTATTTCTACAGTCTGGTTGTTCTCTAACCACTCCTTGTCATGATGGGTTCAACTTTTATAGCCCACATGCAGAACACAATACAGGAGAAGTATAATCAGTTTAAGTGAGTTTATTTGAACACAAATATTGGAATGTGCAGTGAAGGTCTGGTACAAGGAGGGAGCGGAATCACGGAGCGATCGGCACGCTAGAGAAGCAGAGCAGAGCGGTGAGTTCAGAGTCGTAGGAAACGGGAGCGTCACAGTTCAAACTGGAAAAAGCTTACTTGTAGTTGGATGGTTAGGGGCTTTGGGAGGGTACTGGAATGTCCGGGGTCTCGGTCTCTTTGTGAGTCCAGATGGTTCGGTACTTGGTGACGGAAATCCGGAAGGCAACGGAGGAGTGCGTCAGAGGGCGGACAGGTAGGCTCGGGCTCAGCGGGGACAGAGGAGCGGTGCGACTGCCAGTCGTGGAGTCCAGGAGGTTCTTGTAATCAGACGGAAAAGGTGAGTCTGGGAACTCGGGCAACCAGTGGGTATGTTCCACGGCGTCAACGAGGAGATCTTAATCAGAAAGCCAGGCAGGATCTCTACAGAGCAGATCCGGGGCGTCACGAGGGATCAAATGAAGGCAATAAACGACAGGGAAAAATCACTACAAGATCAGAACAACGAGGAAACACAGAGACTAGCTCTAGGAGGCTCAGAGGTACCGCTACTGGCAAAAACACTCAGGCGCCGATGAACTGGCCGCCCACTCCTCTTGTACACACCGCTGATGAGTTTGATGTACCACAGGTGCGCTGATGACGGCACCCACACACACTCCCGCAGGGTGAGTCTGGCGACATCTAGTGATTAGCGGTGAGTAGGATGCACAGGAAAACACAAAGAGAACCAAAGAACCCCGGAACATAACACTCCTGCATTCCATATCACTGCCTTTATGTAAATAACAAAGGTAGAACTCGTCCTTTTTGTGGGTTAGGGAAAAGCGTGAAGTTGCAGTGCTGTAATACAATAAATACATAACTTGGGAAACCAATGTTTATATATGAAATTGTACCTAAAATCATTTAAATTAGAGATGCACCAATCCAATATTAATATTGGTATAAGGCCCAATATTGAAAAATATTCTAGATTAGGTATTGGTGACAATGTGACTAATCCATAGGGGCAGATCTATTCAGTATAATTCTATGCTTTGTGCTCTGAGTAATATCATGCTATATTATTTTTACTTTATGTTTAGTATTTCTTATTTCACTTTCTGAACTATTTGAAAGATGGTTTGTTGAAGTTTATTTTTTCGTGTTTGACCAAGGTAGTCAGTCTATTGTTAGGTTCAGTTTCTTTATTATTTATTTTACTTTGGTTGCTGTACTCCTGAATTCAGCTGTTCTGTCTCAGTATCAGCCAATACTAAAGCTCTGAAGCATCCAAAGTGAAGAGAGGATCGGTGCATCACTCATTTAAATCTGTCGGTTCATTAGATACACACCGAAATAATTAAATGGTGAAAATAATTAATTAAAATGTGTGTTACATGTTAATCTCAAATAATTATTTTACATTTCCACTGCTATAGTTGTTCATAAATCTATTTCAGCGGTCACAATCGCTGTCCCAATTGACAATTGGTAAATCGATAGATTTATCAACTACTGATTGGTAAATCTGAACAGTGATAAAGCTGCAGCACAAACACTTTGCCTATTGTACTATCCTCTACAAAAATGTATTTGTTGGAAAGTATATATTTTTTCTATTTCTTTTGATTACTTTTAGGAACACTGATAGTTACAACCTGTGCAATGAGTTTTTCTACCCAGTTTTTCCAGATTGGCATCATCTGGTGCAGAAGTGTCTTTGTTTCTGAAGTCTTAATGGTAAATATTGGGGCTATTTTTATGTTGGCTAACCATGGCTGAATTTAGACCTCCACCTCAAATATGAAAACAAACAGATCCAGAACAAAATGAAAACATCCTGATGTAGAGAGGATGTGCTGCTCTCCCTCCAGAGACCCTTCATTACTTAAGAGGACATTTGTAGTTGTGGAAACACTCCTGAATAGTTTCTTTCTCACTGTCTCTTTATATAACCTCAAAGGGTGAATCATCGAAGACTTTGTCTCTGTGGTGAAATGTGTCTCTAAGCTAATAAATTCACTTAGATTTTGTCAGTCTCCTCAAAGCCAGGAGACATTGCTCTGAAGGTGTGAAAAGGTTGTGAATCATCAGGCTGAAGGTGCTGGTCTATTCCTTGCATGCAGATGAAAATGTAACAAGTCAATTTGGTCCAAACACTCAGTAACTGCAAATTAAAAGACTGAACCCTTCGGAGAACATAAAACATCCATACTGTAATTCAAAAGCAGCACATTGGTGAGTTAAACTAAGAAGACACTGCCTGTTTGGACCTGCAGTAATAGCAGTAATAGCTTCAAAGGAGAAGGCTCTGTACTTGCATAAGGAGGTCAAAGTCAATTACATACATTACAGCTCAATCCTGAAACAAGTCAAGCAAGTTCAGCTTACAAAGCCAATTGGTAAAAAAAGAAGAAGAAGTTCTTTTTAGGAATAAAGCATGGTTCATTGTGTTATTCTCTTTGCAGCAATCCCTTATAATGTGCAAGTAAGCAACAACAGAGGAAAAGAAAACCCTTTTAACAGGAAAAACGTCCAGCAGAATGAAACTTGTTTTAATGGAACACAGTGAGGAGAAAAGTGCTGCTTCTCAATCATTTCTCTCACAGCCACAAGGACACAATGACTGCATTAATATTCTGGTCAGAAATGACCAAATTCTTTATTTTCAGTTCCATTCTTATCTTCTTCAGAGTAGACAGTGTGTGAACCTAAGTCCTGGGGCTGTAATGCAAAGTGGTGCCCATTAATAGTATCCTAATGTTTAATAAGCTCTAGTCTGAAAACATCATAAACACCTTCAGTGTGGTTCCATCCCCATAAGTGTCCTACACTATTGGACAATTTCGATCCATAATTTGAATATAAATATTGGAACTGATGGTTCTCCACAGTTCATCCGCTTGTGGAAAACACAGATCAGTCTCTGACTACGCCTCCTGTTTCCCATATTCAGGGTGTTTTCACACTTGGATTGATTGGGAACCAATATTGCAACATTTGTTACATTTTCAGCTGGTGTTTTTCTGGCACTAGTGGCCTTTCTTTGCAGTAGATAAGGTAGGAAATGGGGAGAGACATAAGGGTGGAAGGCATGCAGGACAGGACTCAGAGTAAAGGTTCAGTAAAGGACTAATAACCTCAGTATATGGGATTAACTTTTTAACTCTACACCACACACTGAAACTACACTTAAAAAGCTTAATTTTTAAGATGGATATAAGATGTAATTTACAATTTGAGTTCACACAACATATATGATATGATTTTTTGAATCATCAAATCAAAAAATCAAATCATATATATATATATATATA